>NQII01002282.1:0-75114 GCA_002778355.1 Clitarchus hookeri | reverse complement strand
ACTAATGTGTCATTATGGATATGCATGGATCATAATGGGTTATTAGGGGTTATTAGAGTTCATTTAGGGATCATTAGGGGTCACTAAGAGGTAAATAAGGGTCACTAGGGGTTATTTAGGGCTCATTAAGAGTTATTTAGGGGTCATTAGGTGTCAGTATTGTGAGGGGTTGGTCTGCAAGTAGTCAGTTGTCTGCTTTAAGTGCGTCCGTGAGTTCAAGCTGAGCGAAGAAAACACGAGGACGAAATATATTTTAACATAAAACAATTTATTCACTTGTATAGCAACGATGATCTGTTAGCGGCTAGCGAGTCTGTCACAAGTTTTTTGAACTCGTCTGGTAGGGTCGCTCCCTGGCTAACCATAACGTATAATGTTTACGAATTAAATATAATTTTGGTCGCCGTGGCAACTTGCGTGTGAGGCGTTTTCTTTTTCCTGCAGAATGTTACAAAACTGACTTTGGTGTAAGGAATTAAACATTAGAAAAACATTTTTTACTGTATTGTGTTTTACATTTGGCATGTCTCTATGAATTTGTGACTGACATAATAAATATTTATGCTTGTTGGCAAGCGTGAAGCCTACTGGACGGACAGCGCGCTGTAGGTAACTGTGAGCGAGCCACCAGCCGCCTGCGTGCTTAGCAGGAAGAGCAAAGTACAACTGACGGCTACCAACTCGTGAATACTACACGTGGTAACAACCCATACCTGCTGTCGCCGTCGCTGCTGCCGCTGGAAGGATGCGTCTTACATATGCGAGGCCTCGTCTCCTAAAAAAAATTGTTTTTCATCAGTGGGTTGTGCTACAGATTACGTTTCTCGCGGATGCCCCGCGACTTGATGTAATGGAAAATTTGAACTTACCAGTACGCTCTAGTGGACATTACTAAAAATAAATGGTAAATAGATTTAGTATGGTAGAAGAAGGGGGCTGGAAGAGGGCGGAGACCTGCGAATTAATTAACGAACGCAGGTAATTGACCCATAAAATAACCAATAAAAAAAGCGATGTGCGGTCGTTGTGGGACCTCCGCAAATGTAAGTTTTTTAATAATGCCTTCTTTAAAATAATATTTTTAATTTTTTGTAAGTTTAAAAGTTTCTATAATTTTTAAGGATTTTTTTCGAATTTTTTGGGTTGAAGACCATTTGAGATTACGGTCATGGGGTCAAGATCAAGGTCACGGAGTCAAGGTCAAGATCATGTGTCAAGGTAATCCAGGTCAAATATGGCTGTTGGGTGACGTCATAACATGTCGACTGGCCGGCGCCAGCGCCGGACCCCCAGCTCCTTATGCCCTACTCATAATTTATATTCTACTTGTGCACATAGAAAAGTATTTACATAATTCATTGTTTCTGTTATGAAATATGAAAAGTGATATTAAAATATATGACGTATTAAAATAGTTAAATCTGGAACGTGCAAATATCTTACAAAAATTACTCAAAATCAAACTTATATGTGTTAGGAAAAAAAGCCAATTAAAAAATATCTGAGTCCCAGTAAAACATTGAGAATATGTTTTGTTTAATAAAACCCTTTTGTTTGGTACGACTAAACGCAATGTTCCTATAAGCACATTTTAACATTTTGTTGCATAAAGCAAATGATTTTGTAGTTTTTATTTGGTAGTCCAAAACATGAAGATTTCACTGGCGCAACCAAGTATTTCTTTTACGCACATGAGGATTTAGTTTTTCATTCGAAAAATATATAATACATGGCCGATATTCATACCTAGAACGTCTGCGACCAAATGCAACGCGTTAGCGATCTTGGCCAAAACGACTGTTTGCAAATTTGTAACGTTTTTATATTAATACCGTAAATTACATAACAATTATGTAGTTGGATATTTTCAAGCTCTGCCACATACAATTTTGTTTTCTATTGAAATAGTTTCACTGGGACTATTTGAACTAGTAATTAACATTGCTGAATAAACTAAACAATCACTGTGTATATATTAGCATTGTTACATACGTATAAACCAACTCTCAAGTTGTATATTCGAGCCAAGATTAATTAACTGACTGACCCGATTACTCTTGTTAATAAAATCACGTCTTACAGCGTATATCCAGACATGACAGCGAATACCACGCCGTGACACTGATGCCTGTTCGTTCGACTGATTGGCCAGTGCTTAACAGCCTGGCTTTTTTAGTGACCAGTATTTCACTGACTTATAACACTGATTCGGCTTTAGTGAATCCTACACGTTCACTCATCCATTCTCCCAAATACTGGAACAGAATATTTTGAGGCGAGATGACTCNGCTTTAGTGAATCCTACACGTTCACTCATCCATTCTCCCAAATACTGGAACAGAATATTTTGAGGCGAGATGACTCGAGCTCTGGCAGAAGCATCCAGGTTGACTTAGCGAACCCGACTCATCTCCGCAGACATCCTTCCTCTTTCTTCTAACCAAGCATTGTGCAGGGCAGAGTGGTGGTAATGCAGCCTGCATCATGCACTATGTGGTTGGATAGTACCAGTGAGTGCGGTAATGAAGCATTCTCTAGCTAATTAACGCAGAGAGTCTAGAGCAGAAAGAGAAATAGGCCGAGCATCTATCTACGAAGAGCAGCTTCATTTACCCACGTGCACCTCGGAATAACACAAGCCTGGGCAAGCAATGTAAATTCTTTACTCCAGTATTTTTTGCGGTTGGCGAAAACGAACTTAAAAAAACGTTATACAAGCCAAAAATAAACGCTTTCGAAATGTTGCGTTCTGAGCTATACGTCTTGAACCAGTTACACTGCGTTGATCCAGTATTTATTTAATCCGATTTTCATGGTTACTCAAATGACTCAGACTGCAACAAAATAAGAATGGCATCTGATGTATTGTGAAGGGTCAATAGAATGCAACAATTGAAAATATTGTTTTAAATTCCTCATTCAAGGAATTTGTATGAAACGGTAACAGGCCAGACCTGGAAACAAAACTGTTCCATTTTATTAAATCATAATACTTTATTTCATACTGCAAATATTTGAGTCCCAATAGTCTTAAAAGTAAGTTTTACAGTAGAAATATAAACGTCAGTTTAAACATATACTTTGACATTAAATATCAGAGAATTATGTTAAGTTAATAAAATGAATATGAATTCAAAGGAAAAATTTAGTTGCCGGGTAGTCGTAAAAACAATAAATTTATTCGGAGCAGGTGAAGATTATTGGTTTAGTGTTTTGTTGGTGCAGTTTATGTATACCTTTGAAGGTTTAGATGAACCACCAGTTTACTGACGGCATTAAAAACGTGTATTAAACTATACACTGAGTATATTGCTGATGTGTAAATTAACAAAGAACTACAACCCTTACAAAAATATGTCGTAATTATAAAATCACTTCTTATAAATAGTACATAAGTTTGCCACTAGTTTTACAGTAAATTGTGTTACGGGCAAACACAGTTCTTTATATAAAGACTGANAATAGTACATAAGTTTGCCACTAGTTTTACAGTAAATTGTGTTACGGGCAAACACAGTTCTTTATATAAAGACTGACTGTTAATCTGTACGATAAAAAAAAAGAAAAATATCTCGTTTATTTACTCCCGAAGATTCCACTATTTTGGAGTGATTCATGCCTTAATTATTTTTAACAACTACTGCAATATGTAGCAGTTGTAACACTGAACATATANTATTTTGGAGTGATTCATGCCTTAATTATTTTTAACAACTACTGCAATATGTAGCAGTTGTAACACTGAACATATATAGTTAAGACACGATGTTCTAAGCACCTAATCACCGATTCCTAGAGGACGTATTGCTAATAACAATTTTGTGTATAAATACATTCATTTACAAGGCGTAAGAACTACATTTGAAAAATGTATCACATTGCATTCCACAGCGTACCTGCGCGCAGGAGCAGCACATATCGCGACAGTCAGAAAATCACATCCTTTTACAGAAAACGCGGTCCCGGTAAATGTGTTGCCCTCCAACAAGTTATTAATAGACTTAACGTATGACAGTATTGATCCCCATATTGGGGACATGCAAAGTTACACATTGTGCAAAAAATCGTGGATGAAAATTAGGAGTGGCGTTTGAATACCAGGAAGTACACAACCTAAACAAAAGCAAGTGTGGGAACTGAATGTTTTAGGATGGGGATGGCATGTGATTTTAGTACATATGCTATTGTGATGACTGAAAAATGCTTAATTTCACTGAGTAAGCAGCAACAACATAAAAGAAAATAGCAACATTAGCTGACACAACGACAGAAAAGTTTTGATTCTACGACCTCCAGAAGTGCAATGCACAGCTCACGCCAAAGTCGCGTTAACTGCAGAACACTTCGTGAAACAACTCGCCTTCCCTCATAGAGAACTTGGTTATAATCCCGGCGGTCTCCATTCCGATTTTTCGCACGTGGGAAACGTGGTGGACATTGCCACTGGCCAGTATGTTTTCTCAGGATACTCCGGTTTCCTCCACCCACTGCATTCCTTCGCTACTAGAACTTCGCCTCATTTCACTCCCATCGGCGCTGTAGGCATCAAATTCTGAAGGCAGTCGCATACCTAGAACTATTTTCGTGCTGGAGGCTGAGAAGCGCGTGGGCGATAAGGGCTACACTGACACGCGTATCAATTGNTACCTAGAACTATTTTCGTGCTGGAGGCTGAGAAGCGCGTGGGCGATAAGGGCTACACTGACACGCGTATCAATTGCCTCATTGCCGCTATGCGCAAGAATGGTGCGTGTGGAGTTTTCTGTGCGTGTGCGTGCGCATGTGCATGTGCGTGTGCGTGTGCGTGTGCGTGTTTCTCGTCGTGTTATGTATACCCATGAGTCTTTAAACGGCCACCCTATCATTTTATGGGTGGAAAGTATATAGAAAAGTTCAGTACAAACCACTGTCGTAGTTTATTTCGAGTTTTAATCTATGTTAGAAGGTTTCCAATTATGTAAATATAAATATACACATACGCACATACACACACACACACACACACCTACACTGCTGGTAGCTTACCGACATATGGAAAAAGTACTCCGTAAAAAAATTTCCAAAAAATCATCCCCCCCCTCCACCCTTCATCATTCTTAGCCGCGTGGTCAAAGTGACGAAGTTGGAGGGTTTGCGAGAGCAATATACATCATTATATACCTTTTTCGTACTATATTTTGGGGTCATGATAAATTTNTCGAGTTTTAATCTATGTTAGAAGGTTTCCAATTATGTAAATATAAATATACACATACGCACATACACACACACACACACACACCTACACTGCTGGTAGCTTACCGACATATGGAAAAAGTACTCCGTAAAAAAATTTCCAAAAAATCATCCCCCCCCTCCACCCTTCATCATTCTTAGCCGCGTGGTCAAAGTGACGAAGTTGGAGGGTTTGCGAGAGCAATATACATCATTATATACCTTTTTCGTACTATATTTTGGGGTCATGATAAATTTAACTTATTTTATAAACTTCCCCAAAAATATCACAGAATACAGTACAACTGACCGTGGTGGTCACTGAAGTACAAAAATATAATAAAAATAGTATAAAAATTGTATACAAAACCCCTTAAATTCAAATGGGCATTACTTCAGAATAGCATTTTAAATGTTGCATTAAATATTCCGTTGGAAAAAATTTATCTTTAATTATGACATATTGATGGGACCCCCTCCCCCCTTCCTCCCCCTCTAAACAAACAGTCCCGTTCCTATCTCAGTCCCTTTCGGCTTCTCTTCCACAAGGTAGGAAACAACTCCTTTTGTTTATTTCGCGTCGTTCTCTGGGAAAATTTCGTGCGGTCAGGAAATGTAGAAGGCTCCCCTCGGTGATGTCGCATATGGCACGCACGCTCACAGAAGGTCTTGAAGACATGGAGGAAGAGATGGGGAGCGGTTCGTAGACGAAGCGAGCAAGCCGGGCGACGCCCAGTATTGTAACCGCGCTCGCTCAAGCAGTAGTACAACGAGGCGCCACGCACCCAGGCAATGTTCACGTACCCGACGTCGTCGGCGATTTCCATGTCGTTTCCGTACACACCAGCACCAGCAATCACACGGCACATGTTCATTAAGCAGGTGCTCTTTGTGCGATGTGACACCGTCAATGTAAGGTGTTCGAAAATTTAAAGCCTAAATTGCGGGAGGTGATTCCTTACGAAATATATAGTCAAAAATATACCGGACACCATATACCTAACCAGAATATTAAAGGAGGTACGAGCCTGCGAAAATTGGGTTTTGAAAACGCATTTTCGNCGGACACCATATACCTAACCAGAATATTAAAGGAGGTACGAGCCTGCGAAAATTGGGTTTTGAAAACGCATTTTCGCTGAATGCCTTGCACTTTTTTCCAGCAGTAGGGACGGCGATTATTTGCCCACAGTACGTCCCACACGGTTGAATGGNCTGAATGCCTTGCACTTTTTTCCAGCAGTAGGGACGGCGATTATTTGCCCACAGTACGTCCCACACGGTTGAATGGGACACGCCCCCATCTGGCGCTACGGAGCTTGTACTAGTGGAGGGCACGTCGTTGATGTGCTGACGTATCACTTTCTCAAGCCGAACAGTGCGCACAGACCGAGGATGGCCAGCATTACGCATGTGTCTCTGCAACATGTGAAGCACAAGTCACCTTTCTGCTGCGGACTTTGTATGCGTTGTACTAGGCATTTGGCAAAAATACGTTTTCAAAACTCAATTTCCATATGCTCTTATCTCCTTTAATATTCCGTTTAGGTATATGGTGTCCTAAATATTTTNGTTTTCAAAACTCAATTTCCATATGCTCTTATCTCCTTTAATATTCCGTTTAGGTATATGGTGTCCTAAATATTTTATCCTTTATTTTTTATATGGAATCACCTCCCGCAGTTTGGGCGTATAATTTTCGTGCACGCTGGTGTGTATATATATATATATACATGCATATTGCATATGTACATATATATATAAATTCATATGTACATATATAGATATATACAGTATGGATTGAAAATGGTGAATCAGCTCGCTGCCCATGGCAGCCAGGCCTAAATGAAGAACAATGAGCACAGGAACCACCCCTCTATCTCGAAGAGTAGAGGCGTACAACCTACATGAAAGTGGAGATGTGGTACAGGTTAGATGACAATAAAAATAAATATTACAATGGAACATTCACATTTANTAAAAATAAATATTACAATGGAACATTCACATTTAGGATTCCATTCACGTGCATGGAGATACGCATGCAACGAACAAATGGTGACCGCCATGCGTGCATTTATTATGCGTGTATGTTTGTAACTGTAGGCCATAAGAGACCCATATAGGTGAATTAGTAATCGGCATATCATAATTAATAAAACAGGTGCTCTTGTCAGAACTCGCTCAGACTGACAGTTTTAGCTATACGAGGACTCGAATTGTGAATGCCGTGGTCATGCCTAAAAGCAGGTAATATTTCAACACGCGCATCCGTACACATGAGACCGGAGGACTTTCACTTGAGTGGTTTCAAAGCAAAATATGTTCATCTTAATATAGGTACGCACACGTCGTGGAACGGCTGTCTGCACCGCGCGCAAGTTATCATTGGTTACATGTACAAACGCAGCAGGCACTCGAGCAATGTATTGTTTCATGCTGTCCACACATTCACGGTACACTAGTTCGTTTAGTTTCTTCAGGAATCCCCACATTGTGCCAATCAAATACACCTTCTTAGGTAAAATGTGCTTCGTCCGTACAAACGACGTGACCCACGAAGTCTGGGTCTTGTTGCAAGCCAATCGTCCTGCAATATGGTCTGTACGTGGGTGTGGATCACGCCGACACGCCATCTGGCAGTGCACGAGCTCAAAGTGGCATCCACTGGGAACATCTGGAAAACCCTTTTTATTTTAAACGCATTGTGCTTCGATATGGTTGGCCTTCGCAATCGACATTTCGCCGAAGAAAAATGTGCACCGTTTCTCGTGCTCGTCGATGCAGCTTTCGGATGACATTCGTTGCGGGGTGACGACGACCACGATACCTCTCTCTGCTACAATCGCACCGTGGCATGAGAATTACCACGACACTCGCCAAGTGTGCGGTACACGTCGCAGTATTTGTGTACGCTGTATTCCGTACAGCAGCCTACAATGTCGCGCTAGTCAACTGTTGTTACTGCACTGTGTGCCGTTCATCCTGCTCCACTGCTTAAGTCTGCCCCTTACCTCAACCTCATGTTGTGTGTGTTGCATGCCTGTATGGCTGTATAACTAGGTGGTCCCCCGGCCACAAGTGTTCCGATGCGCGTGTTGAAAGGTTGCCTGCTTGCAGGTATAGTCACGGCACTCGCAATTATAGTCTTCGTATCGCTAAAACGGGAAGTCTGAGCGAGTTCTGACAAGAGCACCTGTTTTATTAATTATGATATGGCGATTAATAATTCGCCTATATTGGTCTCTTATGGCATACAGTTACAAACATACACGCATAATAAGGGTACGGATGGCGGTCACCATTTGTTCGCTGCATGCGTATCTCCATGCACGTGAATGGAATACAAAATGTGAATGCTCCATTTTGTAATAGTTTTTTATTTATTGTCACTTAACGAGTTCCACAACTCCAATGAGCACAGGAACCACCCCTCCATGAAAGTGTTCTTCACTTAGGCCAGGCTACCATGGGCCGCGAGCTGATTCGCCATTTACATTCCATCTTGTATACAATGCATGATATCGTCGTTTCTTTCGCACCAAGGGTATGTATACTTATCATTATTAAACATAGTGTGTACTCGTAAGTTTCACAATATAACACATTACAATCACGTTGCAACCCTTAAACGCTACATTTACATAACACTTCACGTCGTAAAACATTAGTGACTTGCGGCAGGGTAATTATCCATTGTTCAGGGAACACATAACCCAGGTGATCTTGGATGGTATGTAAATTACGGCCTGTCACCCTATCGTGCTACACAAACAGTTCGCTTGTCTGCAGTGGAATGTCTTCTGACAACTTGGGTAGAGTTTCCTGCGTAACGTGTAGCCGGAAAGACGGAGCAGTTACCATCAGGTCTTAGTAGTTTCTCGCCTAATCATTCCCAACGGATCGCTGTTGGNTAGCCGGAAAGACGGAGCAGTTACCATCAGGTCTTAGTAGTTTCTCGCCTAATCATTCCCAACGGATCGCTGTTGGCGACTGCTGACATAATATGCAGTGGGAATGGTTAACCGTCCGTACATGGCTTCCCTGTAGTACTTCCTATACAATATCGTGCGACGCAAGTTTAGTCAGTGAACAGAATGAGAAAATGTTTAAATCACAATGCAATATGTGTTGTCCAAAAAAAAATATTGTGTTAACTCCATCGGTCGAGGATAAACTGGCATGTGCTATCTATAAATGGAAAAAAATACACAGATATTGGTGCAGTTCTTGAAATTATTCATCTATATTGGGNTTAACTCCATCGGTCGAGGATAAACTGGCATGTGCTATCTATAAATGGAAAAAAATACACAGATATTGGTGCAGTTCTTGAAATTATTCATCTATATTGGGCACAATGACGATGAAACTATTCGCAGCAAGTTTTTATACTACTTCAAAACTTGTTTTCGCAAAGTCCGTGAGCATCGAGCATTGCATCTGGTCGTTTTCTAAGTTCCACTCTATCTTAGATATTGCCGTCTAGATACATGTATTCTGGAGTCCATGCAGCGTGCTGGTACAGAACAATCTCCCGTGCCTGATTCCTGAGGATTTACGGGAGACAACTTCCAAAGNTAGCCGGAAAGACGGAGCAGTTACCATCAGGTCTTAGTAGTTTCTCGCCTAATCATTCCCAACGGATCGCTGTTGGTGACTGCTGACAGAATATGCAGTGGGAATGGTTAACCGTCCGTACATGGCTTCCCTGTAGTACTTCCTATACAATATCGTGCGACGCAAGTTTAGTCAGTGAACAGAATGAGAAAATGTTTAAATCACAATGCAATATGTGTTGTCCAAAAAAAAAAATTGTGTTAACTCCATCGGTCGAGGATAAACTGGCATGTGCTATCTATAAATGGAAAAAAATACACAGATATTCGTGCAGTTCTTGAAATTATTCATCTATATTGGGCACAATGACGATGAAACTATTCGCAGCAAGTTTTTATACTACTTCAAAACTTGTTTTCGCAAAGTCCGTGAGCATCGAGCATTGCATCTGGTCGTTTTCTAAGTTCCACTCTATCTTAGTTATTGCCGTCTAGATACATGTATTCTGGTGTCCATGCAGCGTGCTGGTACAGAACAATCTCCCGTGCCTGATTCCTGAGGATTTACGGGAGACAACTTCCAAAGNAGTCCATGCAGCGTGCTGGTACAGAACAATCTCCCGTGCCTGATTCCTGAGGATTTACGGGAGACAACTTCCAAAGCAATACTGCAACAGTCCGACAGCTACCAGCACCAAAATAATTTCCCAGATAACAGAGCCACTTCAGCCACCTTAATTTCAGGCAAAATATTGCTGTCGTACCGGTCAGACCATAATTCTCATCCCAATTTTGAGTCCGCCATCAGACATGATAGGCACAGAGTGCTTTAATTGGCTGCAGTTGAATGCAGTCCGATTGAAGGAGATTACGCTCCTTCGAATCGCGGTGTGTTGGCGTTGATACCACCTCGCCTCAAGGTGGTGCGTCCACGTTCAACCCTGTTCGTTGCTGTTGCCGTCTAGGTACAACTTTAATGTGGGGTGACGGCCTTCTGTAAAGTTCATCGCTCTCTGTGCGTTCGTTGCGCAGCTCGCCAGTTCCTCCCCGCACGCCAACCCCGCGTACGAGTTGCATGTCGGAAAGTTTCAGTTAGCCACGAGAGGCCCTACGTGATGACGATTTACAACACACACGACCGCCAACGTAAACACAGGCTGTCGGTGTTCGCCGCTGCTGCGACAGAAGTAAGTGTTCACGCGGTAAATGAGCATCACTGCCCGTAGCGGCACTGATATCGTGGGGTGTGCGCTGCATGGCAGTGTTTCCTGACTTAAACGCTTTCAAACAGCGCACATAAGTTTCGTGTGTGATTTTCTTACAAACGGCATATCTAAAGGTGTCACACGGAGACGAGTTTTNAAACAGCGCACATAAGTTTCGTGTGTGATTTTCTTACAAACGGCATATCTAAAGGTGTCACACGGAGACGAGTTTTGTTACCTGTGGTAACCCCATTAACATTTCATACAACACCTAATAATTTGTAGAGGACTAAAATTTACCGTTAAAATTAAAAAGTTTATCTCGTGTTTAAGTATGCTTTGCGAAAGAAAGGGTATGCTACGAGGTTATATTATGGTCTGTGTATTTGTCTCTCTCTCCCCTCTACACTCTTCGTCCAATTATCTTTTAAATTGTANTGAGGTTATATTATGGTCTGTGTATTTGTCTCTCTCTCCCCTCTACACTCTTCGTCCAATTATCTTTTAAATTGTAGCCGAGTGTACTCATAATTAGGGACACCTTAATTTCTCGAAAAGATTTCCGCACACGCTAGATTTCAATGCCCTACGGACGTTCCAGCAGTTTTCTATTCCTTATTGTGGCGTGTCTTTGTGAGAAGACATTTTCCTTCTCGACTGGCCAATCAGAATTAGGCAACCTCAATACTGTACGTCTGTGATCCGCGGGAAGACACCGAAGACGCGTAACACGAGAATCATCCAATAACGAAAGTGGATCTCAGCTAAAGTGTTGGGAAAAACAACTGGTGGTGAAATGTTTTCTCGAACATAATGCAGAGGAGAGACGCTCGCCATTTATATTTTCGACCAAGCCAGACGTTTATTTTTGAAGTGGCGACCATTACAATTATTTTTTTTAGTTGAGTCATATCTTAGCAAACTTTCATTCGATTTTAACCGAAATTGGTACGTTGACAGTTCACATTATCAGCATGAAATTCAGAAGTTTATATCCTTATTAGTTCTCCATTTTGATAAAAATGATTACATAAATAAATAAAGATTTTTCATCATATATTGGGAACTACTCAATTAGTTTCTGCCAAGTTTGGCACAGGGGCTTACTGTGATAGGTCAGCTAGACTTCGTATCGCATAACCATATCAAATGCATATTTTAAAAATAACGGTGTTATAAATATTTTATGCTATGTTATTGTGATATTTACTAAATGATAGACGAATTGCAACCAAAATGGTTATGTTGGTAGTACCTATTACAAACATTTAATAAACTACTCTACAATCTCTTTTGTCCGCTTCTTATAATTACCACCACTAAAAAAAAATGCTTTCACGTCGTATGTCATTTAATGCTCAACTGATTGTCATCCTTTGAGGATACAGAGCTATTATGAACTGCAGGTACATACTTTCAGAAGATACGTTGTGAAAAATAACGTAGAAAATATAATACGACCTATAACTAGGGACAGGAAAACTTAGAGTTTTAAACGACCTTTATGGATTGACTCCACTGTCCTATGTAATTTCGTTGGATGCCACTCCAGTGTAATTATGTTTTACCTCAAACCAGGTGTCACGGAATTCGGTGCATGTTTCCTTGCAAGTATAATATTGGCTAAGGATTTAACCTGGGCGTCTCTTATAAACTGTGGTCCAATTGCAATCACAGCAGAAATACAGGTGTGATTGGGGTCTATTTTGTACTAAAATGAATTCACAAAATTGTACAGTCCCTACGACTGTGACATAACGGCATTATATAGGTTGACACATACTTGAATAGCGGGAATTTAAATTAGTTATTTTCTAAATGTCAGAAATTAAGTGGGGTGAAAGAACAGATACGTGAACATTGATGTAGGTTGTTCAAGAAATATTGAGCCCTTGTGAAAGCCCTTCTTATGATCTAATTGTATGCACATTGTGTATTCTTCCACCATATGTAAAATTAACATTGTCATGGGCCTCATCACTTTATTCTTGCTTTGGTCAAGTGAAACTGTAAAATTATTATTTTTTTAAATCATTTTAAAATTTTACTGATTCTTGCACATACATACACACATATGTGTGTCTTTATATATATATATATATATATATATATATATATATATATGCGTTCAAAAAGGAGAACGTAAACGAAATCATTTCAGTATTCACAAATTTTTATCTCACACTTTTAATTCAACGTTAATACATGAAACTACAATCCCTCCGTTGTTGCCAACTTTATTGGACCAATGCTATCCAGGTTACTCGTTTAAATACAAGCAAGTATTGACAGTGACACATTTCAAAGTTTGATCTCAAAAGTGCTCATTTAATCGTGGACAGCCTTTGGACTGATTTGATCTCTGCCGTGTGTACACATGGTTATTGCGTCATACAATCGCTAAACACCCTCGAGTAAAACAATGTTGTTGTTTTTTATTTCTTTGCGATGACCCTTGTTATAACCCCTCCAATGTTAACAAATGGCAGATGTAAAATGAGGCTAACACTATTCACGAATTTGTTCTTTCATCTCAGGTAGTTTACATTTTAAACCTAACAAATTTTAATTCCCAGTTTTAAAGGCTGTGTCTCTCCTTAATAACCATGTAAGGTCATAGGTTGTATCATATTTTCTACCGAATTTCCCAAAACGAGTTACTTCGTAAAGTTTGTATTTGTAGTTCAGAATAAACCCGTAGGTGGGACAGGAAGTACCCTGGCCCAGATATCGACATGGAGTACAAAACTTGCCCTACTGCGCCACCAGATGAGAATTTTATGGAACTTCATCTCTGGATACAAAATGTCATAGTTTATTTATTTTCCGGTAGTCGATTTACAAAACGAAAATAAATATATTTGTTTTCAACCGGAACCGGACAAGTGCAGCAGTGACGACACCATGGACTATAGTTCGGGAGGACTGGAGTTCGATTCCCGTTCTGGCCATCCTGATTTCGGTTTCCCGGGGTTTTCTGAAAACACTGCAAGCGAACGCCAGGATGGTTTGTTAAAACAGCAAAGTGCAGATATTTCCTCTTTTCTACTTGTTCAGACGACGACGACTTGTTCCGCTAAAGTAAACTTACCAGCTTTCACAAAAATTTATTTATAGAATTGGTTCACATTAATTTAAAAAAATCTAATACAATTTTGAAATGAATTTTTTTTTACCTCACTAGATGTGTAGTAACAAAGTTATTAAAAATATTGGGTTTTCCTTCTGGTTTTATAAACTTTATAAGTGTGCGTGATAGTTACCTATAGTAGGGAGCTGACGAGAAGGCAAAACTGCGTGGCGGGGTGGTGGTCGGGGCCGCAAGCCCTCCCTTGTCAACCCCCGTCGTTTATAGCCCGCTGTCATAGTAATGGGTTACCCTCGCTATTAGTCATCCCAAAAGAAACAGCTCTCTGGAAGTCAGTCACGAGTTAGTGTCGGTTGCGTGCTTACCAGGATGGTATACTGTGGCGCAGTCTAGGAAGAATGGGAAAACTATACACAGCGAAACGAGGGAGGTGATCATACGTCTTATAGATAAATGTGACGAAGAAGCTACTGAAGGTCAAATAAAGCATTTATTATCTCAATCCAATCTACGTGCATCAGAATACACTGGAATTTCTGTGAGAAGTGTTTCCAGAATTCGCAAAGAAGGTGCCGATGCTTATAACAGTTCGCTGTCAACACCAGACGAACACCGAAAACATGAAATAAATGTGCACTGTGACTCACTTAATAGGAGAGAAATCAGAGACGTAATTCATGATTTTTACTTAGTACAGAAACAAGTACCAACATGTCCTAAGCTTCTCGTTGCTCTGAGAGAGAAAATTAATTTTCCATGCGGTTTTCATACGCTCAGGCGGATACTGAAAGAAATTGAGTTTAAATGGAAACGGTGTAACAGTTCTCGGAAAATATTAGTGGAAAGACGGCACATTGTCGACTGGCGTTGTAATTACTTAAAATCAATTCTCCACTACAGAATGGAGGGGCGCCCCATAATATGCATTCATGAAACCCGGGTTGATAGCAACATCACATTGAACAAATGTTAGCAAAGTGATACTGAAAGTGGTATTTTAACCAACAGCAGTTCTTCGAATCGTTTAATTGTTGTTCATGCAGGTGCTAAAACTGGATTCATTGAAAATGCACTGCTAATTTTTCCAGCAGGCAGAGCTACGGGGGACTACCATGGGCAGATGAATTCTGCGAACTTCAAAAAGTGGATGCATAATCAGTTATTGCCAAATCTACCGGAAAAGTCTGTTGTTATTATGGACAATGCGCCTTACCACTCAGTGCACGAAAATATACCCCTATCGAAGTGTGCCATGAAAAAGGAAATGGAGCCATGGTTGACCAGTAATAACATTCCCTTTTCTCATGAAATGCGAAAAACAGAGCTTTTAGACTTAATTGCGCAGAACAGGAAGCCTGAAAAAGTATTTCGCATTGACCAACTTTTAAAACAGCACGGATACGATGTTCTTAGACTTCCTCTTTATATGTGCGAAATTAATCCCATTGAACTGGCGTGGTCTAAAACAAAGAGACTAGTGCGGGAAAAGAACATTACGGCTAGCTTGTTAACAAAGCTAATGGAAATCACGACGGATGCAATATCTTCCGTAGCTGAAGAAGACTGGCAAGGATACTGTTCGCATGTCCAAAATATAGAAGCAGACTACCGGCAAAAGGAATGTCATGTGGAAGACGCAATATACAGTTTTGTGATATGCCTAGGCCGTGACTCCAGTGGCTCGAGTGATCTGACGACGAATTTTCCTCTTCCGAATTGGAACTGGCGCTGCCACTTCCCGAAAGTGAATAAATTATCACCGAACAACAACATCCACTGTTTGAGGTAAGCGGTAAGAGTATCTCCTTTCAGAGTATTTTAAAATTATGCATTCATGATCTTAACTGTTTTCGCCCTGAATTTGTGCCATCAAAATTGTTTGCAGCTCACTGTAGTTGTTTCGCAGGTATTTAAGTAAAATAATTTAAGTTAGAACAGTTTGAAAACGTTGTTTTTGGCCATGCTGAAAGTCTTCAAATTACTGTTGTTTAAGGAAAAGATGTTTTGAAAATTGTAACTGTTGTGAAATGAGATTAATTTTCGTAAGGGAACAGATTGCGAATACGTACAATAAATAGTTTACTTTAAAAATTTGTACTTCAAACGCAATGAAAAACATTTCGCTCACCAGGCAGACGGGCGCCTAAAATGGCAAATTTAAAGGTTACTGTTAAAAAAAAAATAATAGAGGCGTTTACCATAATATTATAGAGTATGTTTGTATGCGTACCGTATGAAAGGAAAATCTCCCTGAGAACCGATGGTTTTAGTACTGGTAGTACGGGATAGAGACGACGGTGACGACATTACAGCTCACTGCCGAATTCCAGAGCCTCACCTTCTCGGGAACACTGGACTATATATATTCATAGTTGAAAAATTCAATGTGTAGCTTGACTGAAGCATGGACAGTATTCATAAGCTCGATAACGTTGAATTTTACATGAGGAAGGATACATAACGAGCAGAATGAAGAAAATGGGAACGCATTTCAGAACTGCTCTTTTAGCTGTGAACCATAGCCAAGCACATTCATGTTCTAAATACTCTTGTGTTCCCCCTTTAAAAATCAACAGACAAGGATATAAGAGATTTAAGAAATAAATTAGTTAAAGTGATAAAAGCAAACATTGAAAAATAATTGCGAGAGTTAACAAGACTTTAAATAAATAACTATTTTGTATACTATTAGGGGCTTCTGTTTAAAAAGAGTAAGAGCAAGAAGAAAGTCTGAGAAGGATAATAAGGAAAGGGTCTTACCCAACCTCGAACTCGCGACCGCTTGTCGACTAAGGAGAGAGGTGACGTCCAGCAGGTATATTATAACTAGGGGCACCTGTTTTCCGCGAAAAAAATTTCAGGACAAGTTATGCTCCAAAGCACTTAATTTCAGAACCACTTTCGTGATTAGCTCATTTGAATTGTTACGCGTCTTATCTGTATGCCGGCGAATTACGTACGGCCAGTGTCGGAGAAACTTAATTCTGATTGACTTACTCTTGCAACAGACTCTCTTCATACAAAGACAAGCAGATAATAGTCAAATGAAGACTTGCAGTGTGTACATAGCATATTGAAGTTTATCCTACGGGTATATATTTTCGCAAATAACAGGTGGCCCTTGTTATATGACCCATCCACGTAAGTTTACTTCAAAAACCAACTTTGTGTTTTAGTGTGTTCCAGTTTGCATTTGAGGGATTATTACCACACGCTATCTTTTGCTCCAACGCAAAAATTTGCGTCAACGCACACTTTGCGACGACAGTTGGCAATCCCTTTGTGATAAAATATCTCTATTTTTAATAAAATTAAGAAAAATAATAATAATTATTATTATTATTTTAATTTTCCAAAAGCCATTGTAGACATAACTGAAATGATCACATGCAGCAAAAAGAAAATAAGCTCAAATTAACACATAAACATTTAGAAAAAATTTTAAATGTTGGCTTCTAGCACGAGGTTATGAAATATGACATTTCTTATTTTGCACATACATTTACACGTGTTGTTATTTTGGACCGATAATTATAGTCTATTCATTAAACTGCAGGTAAAAATCAGGAGTTTATACAGTACATTTAGTGGTTTAGGGCGATGTAATTTTGGGAAATGTGGATTTTACTCAAACACTGCAATTTAATGAAAAGTATATTCTCTGCTAAAATTTTATTTCATAATAAATATTTCATATCATTGAAGAGTGCATATATCCATTCATTGTTATTCCTGACTCGTAATAAATAATGAAAATATTTGTGGTAATATAAAATTCATACATTAAAAATATTCATAAGTTATGCGTACGGTGAGAAAATAATTTAAATATAATAGCTAAACACGGAAAAATAGCTTGTTCCGTAAAAAAACTGTTTCTTGAAAGCTGCGTAATCGAACTCGTGGACGCATTTTGCATCTTGTCGAAAGACTACACTGCTAACCATTTGTGTAGAATACAGAAGGTACTGCAGATAACTCACTACTGTAGTATACTGTTAGTGAACAGTTAAAACAAATTGTGTTACATTATTCATTGTCGTTGAAAGTGCGTATGTTATATGATAATACATATTTAAGCTAAGTTTAACATTGTATTCCTCAGGTAAAATGAGACGAATACATACGGGCGACAAGACTGTTTGAAAATATACCACGTACTCGTTTTGTAAACAAATATGTTTTTTCTGCGACCATATAACCAATTCGCAAACACATAATTTTTATAACATACAGAAGAGACTGTTTTAAGCTCCATTATTCTATTAGACGAATTTTAGCTCACGAGGTTATGGCAACTCATGAAAAATATCCGTCATTTCCTCTTGCTGATTGAGACTCAAAGTGATTTGCGCGGTATCGTTATCCTGCGTTAAGTTTGGGACTGTTTTCACCGCCGACGCAAACTTTGCGTTCGCAAATTGCGTTGCCGTCCTTTTTGCGATCGCAAACTCTCTTTGCGTTTCCTTGCGCCGCGGTCACAACAGACCTGCAGGCCGTCTGCAGCCTACTGACTACCAGGCTCCACCAATTCGGAGCCCTGTATATTTCTATTGGCTCGCTCCTGCCGTTACGCCCTTTGATTGTGATCGGTTCGAACGTATTTGGTAAGCGGCGTTTATATACATGTCGTTTTTAATGTTTATTCACTTTGAATACCCACACATTCAGCTCTGTTTTTTTAGCAGGCTATAAGCAGCGTGCTGCCCTATGTTCAGGTGTGCGTGAGGTGATTTCGAATAACACACTCAAAGAGAAACACTCCACTAGAGAAAAAGTTATTTATTTTGTTTGGGTACTTTAATTACTGGCTCACATCTATATGCATAGTTTTCAGCAAACATATTTAGGATAATGTCAAGGAAATTGTGATATTCGTATTAAGAAACTGCGCTGGAATTTGGTTAGAACGTTAATTGATATCCTACAAGTAGGGCCGGGCCACCTGTTTTTTTTCGCGAAAAGATTTCACTTCTAGTTGTACTCCAAAACATATTAATTCCGAACCAGTATCGCGATTGGATGGTTTCAACCCGCACGCGTCTTAAGTGTCTGCCAGCCAATCACGGACGTTCAGTGCGAGGGTAACTTTATTCTTCATAGGCCCAGTCGAGTGGTAAATGTCTTCTCACATAGATACGCAGCCAATAGCCAAAGGGAACTTAACGAGCTTGCACTTAAGAACTTGAAGTGCTTGGATCTTTTCGCGAAAGAACAGGTGACCTATGAGTTAGTCACCCTCACCCTAATATAGTTGGCTGAGGTCAAATCTACTACTTTCCGAATGCGAGTCAGGTACGATTTACGCTTTTATACGCTGTTTACGGTAAAGTGAGCACTTTTGAGGTCCTAGGTACATTTTTCTTATAAGCCATTTCTTAGCCTTCCGCCACTATTTAAAATAAATATTGCCATGTAAGTATAAACACAGCGTATATATGTTCCAGACTCGAAAATTAACTTCTAAGGATACAATAAAATTAATTTATTGACTATTATTCCAAACGAGGCGGCTTCACAAAGTGCTAACTTTACCGTGAATAGCTTATAATTCCTTCGTGCGTCACTTTGATGGGGGCATAACAGAATCATCTTTTTACCAAGTAAAATAGATAGAAATTAGAAGCAATTTTGAGCTTACCGGTGCTTTCTAACGTCACCCGTTAATATATTTAACTTGCACTCTAAATCTAAATCAGCGAAAATTTCACTGTTTCAATCAGTTGACAGTATCTGACTGATTCAGCAGTCACTTCAGTGAATTAAACTGGTGAATCAGTGAAAAAATGGCAGTTTCCCTTCACTTATTGATTCAGTGACATTTTACACTAATCCATCATTCATATTTTTTTCTTCAGTTTTTTTAGTGATTCGTTTTTTGTCTGATGGACAAGTAAAACAGCGTGTTAAAATGGCCGTCAAATAACGTGTAAAAATTGTTGTTAAACAACGTGTATAAATGCATAAACTAATAAAACCAATACAAAATACTTTCTGAAATGCGTTTCTTCTTTCAAAACACCATTTTTTGAGGTAACATGAACATTTAGTCTTTCATTCCGTTTTTACGTCTTTCATTTCGTTTTAATGTAATCATCACAGCGCTGTGTACGAAGGTTTGAACGGCATATGTGGTGAAGAGAGTGCACTCGTATGTACTATTCGTTTTAACAATCCAAACGCTACCAATGAAACCAAAAACGTAAAGTAAGGGCTAACAATTTAAAACTACACGCTTTCGATGAGGTTATGTAAGACATATATTTTCATCAATGTTATAAACTTAACTTGGTAGCTTAGATGGTAAGGTAACGGTCTAAAAGTGCATTGGAAAAGGTGTGGGAGTAAAACCCTGGCTACCTGTGGATAACGTTAATTTATTTTAAATACGGTAAAATGCGTAATTTAAATAGTAAACTATCGTAAATGTGTATATTTCTCGTAATTATTTGGCTTAATTCAATAAAAGCAATGTTTAATTCGCCGCTGCAGTTGGCCGTTACTTATTCAATCAGTGAAATTGTTTCACATCACTTCTTAAATCAGAGAAATTTGTTCAATGAAAAAAATCAGTGGTTTTTCACTGATTCTAAGTGGAGCAATTTTCACTGATTCGAGTAGTTGAATTTCACTGCGAATCAATGGATTTCACTGATTATAATTATACCCACAAAATAAAAAAACTTCACACACACAGGGAATTCCACGGGGTTTTCAACTGAAGTTTTCTATCCTTAGAAGTTTTAACCCCGTACTTTCACCCTTAAGGAGAAGAAATTTCATCATGGTTCATCCAGTGCTGGGAGCTGTTCATTTGCTGTGGTAACGGGCGCTACATAGCTGGAAGATGTGCAGTTTAATGGGGCCGTTACGGCGCTCTACGGCAGTTTCTGGGGTAATGGCAGTTTCGTGACGCTGTTTATCTCCAATCATCCTGCCCCCATGCCTCGCGCCGCGAGAAAGGAAAACACTGGCTTACAAGGCAACGGGATTGCAGCTGTGCATACCCTGAGACTGTGTGTCAAGGTCCGTAAATTTGCATACATATTTAGGCCCTACTTCACGGCTAAAAGGGCGTGAGACAAATTAATGCCAAACACGATAATTGAAATGTGCCTATACATTTCTGGCAACTGGTATATAAAGTTTTAGAAAGGTTAATCCCAGGAAACAATTCCTGCCAACTTTGAAAACAAGTATTTTTTAATTAAGAGTGAGTGAGTGAGATTTGGGTGGTTCTTAACATCGACGTCTTGAGAGCCGATGAGGGTGAAGCGAGGTGAGTATGGAGCAGCGCTGGGATGATAGGGTGGGGGAAAAGGGTGATCCCCGATAAAACCCGCCAACCAGAGGCATCGTCCGGCACGATTCCTTTTTCGAAAATCTGGAGTGAACCAGCCGGGGATTGACCTCAGTTCACTTAGGTGGGACACGAGCAGTCTAAACCGCTCAGCCACCGCGGCCCCTTTTTACGAGTGATGCTTTCCTATTCAACTATTTCTTACGTCGTGAATTTGTAAATATCTTTGCATTGCAAGATAACATTATAAAATAATGCATAAATCTGGGAAAAATTTTTGTTTGCAAAAACCGCGAAAACTCTTGTCTATAATTGCAGTTTATTATTTTTAAATGTTGACTTCCAGCGATCTGTATACGTCACTTAACAACCTTGATCAAACATTTCTGATTGCTTACTTATACAGCCTACTGAATTTCTTTTTAGCACGTTATAAAATAAAACTGCAATGGACGTAACAAATAGAAAATACGCGTCAGTCAAGTAAAATTGAGAGGTTGACAGAAACATGTTACCATCAAGCCATCCTTTACTCAAAAAGGGGCAGCGGGGGCGTTAGTGTCCAGGGCGCTCGCCTCCCACCACGGCGATCCGGGCTCGATCCCCGGTGGGTTCACTCCCGGACTTTCGCATCTGGGAATCGTGCTGGACGATGCCGCTTGCCGGCGGGTTTTCTCGGGGTACTCCCGTTTCCCCCGCCCTTGCATTCTAGCGCCACTCTATTCTAGGGTCTCATTTCTGTCATGTCCGGGGATGACGGTCACCTACGGGTCCCAGCTGGAAAGACCGTCACTCGGAGGGTGATGCCTTGCCCTGGGTGCACTCCCCATACGCCATTATTATTATTATTATTACTCAAAACGTAAATTAATTTCTATTTTGGTGACCGAGAAATATATATTTCTTCCCCATGTCTTCCATCAGCAACGAATCGAGATTAAAAGTTTTCTACCCGGTCTCCGTTTAGATCAAAGCAATAATTTGCTTTTGAGTAAACCACAATCTGTAAAACCCGTATTTAGGTTACACGTAGTTGTTTTCTGCTGCGTGACTTCCGCACGTCAACCAAAAAGAATGACGTTTAAAGTTTCAATTACTCTTAACGTATTTACTGAACGCTTACGCAAAGCTATTTAAATTTCTTCAAACTTGTATGACATCCTTCACAAAGAACTAACCGTTACTTCTGAAACTTTCACACTTATTTCTTTGGAGCTAACTTGTTTTTTGAATGATTTCTGCAGAAAAATATTTACAACTTTAGTTTTCATAGACACTAATGAAGCTAAGAAGACGCCTACTTCCATTATTTGAGCTGCCATGTAGGTAAACGTAGTAATTCTAATAAATATAATTAATGGACTACTAACTAATAACACGTTGTTACCACCAGAACACAGGCAAGATAGACTGCCGTTACAACTGTGGGACACGCCTCACGCTACAGACAGACGGAAGTATGAATTAGGCGAGCTAGGGATGGGGTGATGAAAAGGGGACAGAATGCAACGACGCACAGTAGTTTCAATAAGTAATCTCAGAGGACAAAATAAATTCGTTACTTTTACAGTGGTTAAAAATCGAGAAAATGTCTAATACTGTTCCTTGTGAAAAAGCAGTGCAAAACAATGTGTGTCTGAATATAATAATGTTATTCGAGAAAAAAAATTAAAAATTAACGTAACTCTATAAAAACCCTTGTAGTTATGAAAAGAGGATACATATTAAATAATTAGCGGCTTCTGTGAGCTGTGTATTTACTTAATTTTCGTCATGAACTTCATCATCGGCGCCGCCTCCACTGTCATCTTCATCATGTACTGTAATTTGGGGTAGTCTCAGTACATCAGAGGATATACTTTTACTCCTCTTCTAGAGTTTAACTCGAAGACTGCTTATAATCGGGTACGAAGAAATTAACAACATGTGCAAGTCCGTCATTGCATCACATAGAAGACTTACGTATATGATGTTCCCTACAATTCTTACAGTCCTTATTCCGGGTTCTTACGCTTCCTCGGACAACATTACAATTGGAAGAAGGGCTTATTTTCTTAATTGTGCACCATGGATAAGTATCTTATGGACACTTTGAGGCATGCAGCAGCATTTGTTTTTTGGACTTACAACTTTGCTGTTTCAGAGAAGTATTTTTCGAATTCATCTATGTTGATGCTATAACAACTAGCGACTGCTTTAAAGATGGTTCCAAACCGCCGGTTCCAAACCAGTAATATTTGACGCCAAAGCTGGATCTTCGAAAAACCTTCGCGCGTTATTGCTATCGTTGGTCGTGCTGAAGCCCGGTTCGGGAACGTCATTTCAGTACGGAGATATATTTTATTCTTCCCTTTCAGTCCTCAACCTGAGCCTTGTTCTCGTTTCATATTTGCCAAGATTTTATATCCAGGATGTGTGACATGTACAAGATGAACTCAAAAAATTTAATCCCCGTGTGAAATCTTGATAAACCAAATATCCGTGATATTTAATTTTTTGACCTGCGAATGAGGCTGTTTATTTGGAAAGTGTTATCCAACGTATATGACAGTTTTGTGTTGCTTGATTTGAGAGTGCATTACAAACCTGTCCGTCATTCATCGTGAGAACAAGTTCATGCTTCACAACAAGTTCATGACCGTCTACTTGTACAACTGTTGGAGATATTATCGATATATATGTGTGTGTTATTTCTGGACTTTATTTATTTTAATTTTGATACGTCGACAATGCTTCGTCTATGAGGATAAGAAATTTGCCACAAGATTATCTTCCTCTCTGGAATTGTACTACTGCCAATAACAGACTACGCTGTCATCTGAAATGGTACATCTGATACAACGAACGTGTACGCATTATCCACATGGCAGAATATATTTCTTTATGTTGGCTATGTCCAGAGGCTCCATCACAGCCTCGCTTGAAGACTACGTTTGATGTTGACAGCGTGTATATGCCTACACGTACTTGTTGTAACAACTCTTATTGTATTTATGCTAAGCGGTGTATAGTATGATCAAGCAATCGCTGCAATTATATTTCTCCAGAGTAGTCAGTAATCGTAATTTTGTGTTGGTAACATAGTTTTTTTTTTTTGCCTCAAGAAGCATGTAATAATTTGGGTAAATATCAACATTGTGAGCTTTGTATATCTGAGGCATAGAGATGTACTGAACTTTTGTGAATTTTTTATCCACGAAAAAGTCAAATGCTTCATCACAGTGGCGACTTGTTCGCGTTCTTTATTTTCGTAACTCTTTTGGAAAAAAATTGGATACTAGCTTTGCTATTTCTGCTGCATCACGTCTTCCTGTAGATCGTAAGCTCATTTCGGCTGCGAGAACAATATCGCCGGCAGCATTTGTTTGCAACAAATCTTTCATTTCCCTTTTTAGGGATATGTTCCGACTCTGATCGAACAACTTTGGAGGTCGACCTGACAGTTTTCCTTTCTTGAGCATTATTTGTTTCAACGAAGGTCGGTTTAACATTCATCCACTCATATATTTTAATCATAAATGGTTTTAAAATATAGCATATATTATTTCACCGTTCCTTTAGATTTCTTTGCAGAATTCGGCACTTCTATTGTACTTGTGGACGAATTTGTGAATCAGACTCTTGCAAAACACTTTGAGTCATTCTATAGTTACACACACTAGCTGATATTCTTGCAGAGTTCGGTTCGTCTCGCCAAACGGCAAACAGCTCTCGTCTTGGAATTCCGACCTCCATTACTGAAACAAACACATAAAAAAATCGGTCGAGCACGGTCACAAAGCAATTATAATTACATACCAAAATATCTAACTTAACCACTGAATGTAATTTCACAGCAGACAGCCCTTGCGATTGCAAGCCCGTTACTTCAATGAAATATTGAAAAATNTAACCACTGAATGTAATTTCACAGCAGACAGCCCTTGCGATTGCAAGCCCGTTACTTCAATGAAATATTGAAAAATGAAACGAAATCTGACTCCAGCATTGCATCAACCAAAAATCGCAAACAACACTTGATACATGTTTATAAATGTATTATGATTGGAGTGGAATATCTACTATAGTTCTACTCTCCAAAGACATACACTATATAGATATCACATTACGTGTATATAGGTCACAGTTACAAATGTATAGTTGCCGACTGGTATTAATAGCGTACAGATGGCTGCACTANCATTACGTGTATATAGGTCACAGTTACAAATGTATAGTTGCCGACTGGTATTAATAGCGTACAGATGGCTGCACTACACAAGCGGCATATAACAAAATGGATAAATACGGTTTTTCCTCTGGCCTTTAAATTAAATTACATTTCTGATTTTCCACCCATTTACATAGTTAAAAAGACAATAATACAAATTTGCCTACAATATGTACATCAATGAATAAATCTAAAGCATACCAAAGGAAATTATCAGTCATTCTCTCACCTGCACATATTTTAGGTGATAAATATAACAAACCTGTTGGCGCTGATATGCATATGCATTCTGAGCTTTTGGCAGTAATGTGATTACGTATGATTGTGGAGTTTATAAAGACATTTCGCGGTGAAAATTACAAAAAAATATTTTTCTAGTAAACATTTTTGTAAAAGTAGGAAAAAACAACTTCATCATTCATCAGCTATGGTCCAAAGATTAGAAGTGATAAGCAAAGTGGTGTCGGTAACACACTCACGAGCATATTTTTTTTTTGTTACCTAAAGTGTTCTTTGTTTATCTCTGACCGCAGATGCGAGCGCTCATTACTTAATGAAGATCCACTCTCGACCATTGCGAATGATCAAATGGTACAATATGAGCAGTAGGCCAAAACAACCATAAAATTAACTATGATAAATCTGATTATCGAGAATTCTATTTTCTAAGTACAAGAATATAATAACGTGGAACATACATTAGTAGAGGGACTGCTGATAGTTATGCAGCTCCAATTTTGGGATCGCAGCAGCTTTTATATCATAATAGGCAATGGAAAAAGTTGTTATTAAAGTAAGTCAGTTCTTTACTTTCATTTATAGCTTGTAATTAAGGTCCTTAAGGGCCTGGTATCCTTGGCTGACGGCAGGTAGAATTGGTAAGTGTCACACCTGTTGTTGGACATTAGAGAAAAAGCTTCAAAGTTATCTTGTTTGTTCAGATGTCCATCGATAGATGGCGATACCAGCGACAAGTGTAAGTAACAAAACACAATCGCCATTCTTGGAATGCACGTGTCTGTATACCAGGTAACATAGTCCCGTTGCGGAAGATGTCTGGCGTTGGGGGGTATGGTCCATAGCATATAAGAAGGCCACTTTCTGACAGTCAGTGAGTGGCAACTTGACCTATACGAAACAAACAAAGCGCCATTTACAAAATCCTGTATCAGCTGATGCACGAACGAACAAAAGTTAAAATTACGTTGGCTATTCTGAGTGCACTGCCGATGCACATCAGAAAAGCAGAAAATACGCGGATAAGAAAGAGTTCTTGCATTTATTAATACATTTTATTTTACAAGGTCAAAAAACAATGGTTGTTAGTGTTAAAAACTAAACTTCGTGACAATTTAGTTATGTAAAGGTGATCAAAATGAAATGTACAATAGAACGATACGACGTGGAAAAGTTTTCTGAAGCTGTGCTAACTTCAGAAAGCTTTTTCACGTCGTATCATCCATCTCCAACCTTGCTTTCAACACGTCCATGATATTAATTCCAAAAGCATACAGAAATATTGCATAATATTGTAGAATTATTATTTCTTATAATTTGACGAAACGACACGAATTTGAAATATATTTCCAGCCGTAACATATTGACAATCAACTTTAAAAAATCCGCTATCTGTTGTCCAAAAACAGCGGCTCAAACTTCGCCGTGACGCGCTGTGCGCGCCATCTCTCGGATATTATGCGAGATATTACCAGCCAGAAATGAACCGCTTTCCTGCGCGATATATAACGAATTTACAAACATATGCCAATAGTTATATTTTTCCACGAGCTCTGCATAATTTTTAAAGTAACATATATTTCATGTACAACGATTTGGAGTACAAGTCATTTATATTCGGCTGGTAATCGTTCATCTACGTAAATAATACGCCATATTGTTCTCTCGAAACCCATCTTCTTGATTCCGTAGAAAGTGAGACAGGCGAGAATAGTTTTTAAGCAATTCTAACGTTATTCCACGTCACATATTTCCAACTCGAATATATTAGCTATAACGTCCAAAGTGTGATAATAGATACAACAGACCGTCTCGCAAATGTTAACCCAAATTCTCTATCTCGGACAAATTAAAAATAAGTTATCAAATATATAATTATTTGCAACATTTTATATTTTTACTTTTATAATCTACTTATAATTTTAGACAGATGTCAGTCTTAAAATATCTTAAAATTTGTATAGCATTACAGTACAATGAGAAGTGGATTGACTGACAGCGTGTTGATAAAAAATACAGCCCCGACTTACGGACCAGCTGATGGCGGAAGGATATGTAGTCAGGTGTAAACAGTGGCACTACTTTCACCGAGCTATCAAAAAGTGGCCTTCTTATATGGTACAGAATATAGTAAGGTTGGAGCGGGCAACGTGGAGCTAAGAGCCTATTTACACTCTGCGATGACACACAACACGATGACCTTCACCGCAACTTCCCCGTTCTAATTCAGTACACACTTTTACACCACAAATCTCCCGTTATAAAATAATCAGTGTATAAAAAATCTGCCAGTTTTTAATAATTGGGTACATAAATGCAAATGACAATATTGTTGTTCTCATATTGTACACTGGCTAAAATATTGTGTAATTTATTTTGGCTGTGTGGTCAGGACGGATAATTGACTATGGTCAACGACACACTGAACTGCTGTCTCACCTAAAATTCAGCACGTTATAATCTAGTGATCTTAAACTTATATGAAACAATTGTTATCAGTTTTTAAAACGTTCTGCACACAACTATGCTAAATAGATTCACACTGCATTATTTGCAAGAGAAACCATTTTTGCCAGCTTGAGTTGTAATGGATTGTGTGTGTTTTACATGTATGTACACATTATATATACATATGGCGTGTATATGTATAGTATACTCACAGAGCAAGCATCTGTATTTTGCAAGGAATATTTCAACTTCATCTACGCACTTTTTTTTTGCGTATACTGCACATCTCTTAGACATTAGCGGTGTTCTAAACCGATAAGAGGTCGCTATTTAGGTTAATAAATTGACTGCTTGACCAAGTGTAAGCTCTAAATATTTGATGATTTACGGTCGAAGTTTGCTGAGGTGGAGTAGCTACACTAAATTATTTGATAACTCGTAAAGTCGTATTCTGTTGTTTATTTACGCATCACATGTACGGTGCGTTTCGGCTGAAATCCAATAGAAGTCTCTGCCATATTTAATAAAGTGACCAGTAATAATGGTTGTTAAGTGATCCCAATGTAATTTTTTCTGCAAGTAATACGTTAAAAATATTCTTATACCATATTTCCAAAGCCGAAAAAGACGACTAGATATCGTTTTAAATAAAATTTTAATTACAGAAAGCGACGAAGAAATGAAAAAATTAATTTTTTCTACGGAAAAATACGACTGTATATTCGCAAACCTGCAGTTTCCAACTCAGTCTCGTGTAGTGCTGTGACGTTCGAATTCATCCATCCTAAATTCCAAAACCCTAAATCCCCAAATTGACCGATTGGAACTGGCATTTTGTCATTCAAACTAAACGATTGGCTCACCCGTATTATTTGTGTTTGATAACGCCATGTGATGTCAGATTATTATCTAAGAGGGTATACAAATATTATAGGTCTTTGTTATCTTTATAAAAGTTAATTAATATATATTAACACTTTTAAATAATATGAATCGTGATATGTATTCTGAGTAAAAGTAATTTGATTTTACAATTTCATATCTCCTTAATTAATTTCTGAACTTTCCGTTACAGGAGCCGCATAATGTAGTAGTCGGATCGCTCGTCTTCCACCAGCGCGATCCGAAACGCAGATTTTCGCATGTGAAAAATCTGGCGGATGTTGACATTGCCCGGTGGGTTTTCTCGCGGCAATCACTTTTCCCCCAGCGAAGCATTATCAATATTCAAAAGTAACTCATGCAATAATATAGCAACCCAAGTTACATACAATAAAATAAATGTGGGAAGGGGCAGCCAAATGTCAAACAGAAATTTGTTACATTACATGTATTAGTTAGATTTGTGACTGAGGCCGTGTTCCAATTGGATTGGAAGAATTTCGCGTTTCGTATTTTGTAAGGTTTCAGATGTAATACATCGATATTCGCATGTTGAGAATTCAATGCTGCTATTTGTATTAACATATTATATATAATTGTAAAATCGTAAGTATAAAATTAAAAATACAGGAATCCTTAAAAAATTCATATTTTTGTATGAACATTTTATGGGACTGTTTTGCTTGAAATAAGCATATCTTAATTAAGTGACACATTAAAAATATTATAAAAAATAGGAATAAAGTGCATTTTACATAAATATATAACAACTTTCTTCATAATGACTGTGATACACGTTTTTTTTATCATAATAGCTTAAATGTATTAACATATTAAAACACCCTTGCATGGAAAACTAACAAGGCGCAGCTTTGAAGTTGACGAAATGCAAAACGAAAATTGCAAAATTATGTCACAGATTTTGTACACAGCATTGGGTCACATGACTATTTTGTTAACAAAAAGTGCCAATTGTAACACTGCTTTAGATCATAGTGGGAAATCTATTGACGTTTCATTATTACGAGCAGTGTTCTTCGAAATTCGGATAAAAATATTTCATAGTTTAAATGTCCCTAGCATCTTAGCATTTTTCTGTTAATTTATTAACGTCCTTTTCAGTACACATCGACATTGACGGATTCCAAATTTTTACTTATATTTTAATTTATATAATACTTAACATGAACGATACATATATCAAGAAAGATGACATCTAACAATACAATCCCAAGTACATTCATTAAATTAAAGCTGTTTTACATTGCGAAGTCTATGTTTATCTATTAATTAATGTATTTACTTATTTAACTTTACTTATTGATGGCAGACATTAGAGATGGAAACACACACACACANTCTATTAATTAATGTATTTACTTATTTAACTTTACTTATTGATGGCAGACATTAGAGATGGAAACACACACACACAGACACACACACACACACACACACACACACTATTGGAGATGGATAAGAAATCGGCCTTGGTTCCAAGCAAGGATTCGTTACATTTGCCTGGAGTGATTCCGGAAAACAATGGAAAACAGAAATCTGGGTGACAGGACCAGGACTCGAACACGGGTCCTCCCAATTGCGAGTTCAGTGTTTTTAAAACTGCACCACATTGTTCTGTGCTCATCAAATTATTATAGAAAATGTGCTCTTACTCGTAAATTAGCTACATTTTATAATTGTTCAACTATTGTTACAATTTCATGTTTTGTCTTGTAATTTTTTGAAGTTAACACCCATAAACAACACACTTTTGTTAAAATTTGTAGAGCCAAAAGCAATACTCGTGGCCAACATAATAAATAAAATAATATTTTTCGTTCATTTTACCTTGATGAATACTGACTTTATTTACAGACAACATTTTTCGTATTTCCCAAAATTATCCTTACCGCTTATTATTTTTTTTTTTTGTTATTAAGAAAACTCTACAACCATCACGGACACTCAAATATTGAATCATGAACGATCAACAGCGTACAGAAGGTACTCTTGTACTTAATGATATGCATTTTACTTCATTTCCATTTATCAAGCGGTAACAAAAAGAATACAATTCTAATAAAAATAAAATAGTGGTTTCCTACCAATTTAAATAACTTATACGAAATACGCCANACAAAAAGAATACAATTCTAATAAAAATAAAATAGTGGTTTCCTACCAATTTAAATAACTTATACGAAATACGCCAGGAATTCATAGTCTATAAATATTCATACTTTATGTCATACAGCATTCAAGAAAAGGCTATGAAACTTTTCTGGAAGTCCATAGGATGAGATATCCAACAAGACAACCAAAATGGCCCCGTTTACACTGAATTACTGTGTCTAATTTATACGAGAAAAAATTTTCTGCAGCTAATCAAGCGGTAACAAACAGAACACAATTCTGATAAAAATAAAAATTGTGTTTTCCTACCAATTTAAATAACTTATACGAAATACGCCACACATTTTATTTTCTTCTAGGGCCTTCTGTCATAGTCTATGTATATTCATATTTTATGTCATAACGTGATAGTGTTTTTGTGCTCTTTTTCGGGTGACATCTTGTAAAAAAATCATGAATTCAAAATTTTGTAATTTTAGTTTGAATTTGTATATAGGATAACGGTTGGCTATTAAAGGGCGTAATAAATTTAATAGAAGCAGTTATTTATAAGGAATCGCTACAAAAATCTTGAAAAGACTATTTCAATTGAAAGAGTGTTCCTCTGCCATCTTTTTAACGAAAAAAACTGCGGCTGTGTAGCGACTTAGAGCGCATGCCTTCCGCCAAGACGATCGATTTCCGGCCAGGTCACCTCGAATTTTTCGTATGTGAAAAATCTAGTGGATGTTGCCGTTGGTCTATGACATATGATGGATACTCCAGTTTCTCACACAATTGCATTCGGTCGCTGTTCCAGCTTCACCTTACGTCTTCCTTATTGATGCCACTATAAGATCTACATAAGTCCAGGACTCTCACTCCCTTCGAACCGATGATAAGATCTTCCCTATAATTATCTATAGGAAATTCACACCAACAAATAAGCAATATTTTCTATATAATTGGGATGTATGAAAAAATATCCAAACTGCAGGGGTGCCTCCCCTATATACCACGCAACCCTATAACGTAAAAATAACACTATAAATTGCTTTATATATGCAATATGAATACTAAAAAAAATTATATAATGTTAGCTTTGGAATGATGCAGCACCGATCAGAAAAAAACGTCCAGGTAGAGCAGGCGAAGGCCAAGTGACGCGTCACAAAGGTCGCTTCTCAGGTAATCCTGCACAGCTCGGTTGCTGTGAATCACTCTGCACCGTTACAACTACCTCTGCTTGGTACATAACAGCATCGTTGGCTGGCTGAGATGAAGCAGCATCGGTGCACACGTATCTCCGGTGCCGCTGCGTCGCCGCTTTGTAGTACTATGCTGTCAATAGGCCAATGCACACTTGCTGTTATTTGCCATAGCTGTGAGATTGACGATGTTTTCAAATTAAGAACCCTTCATATAAGATGTGGAGAAACATACCGAGTTTCAGGAAAAATGCCTTGGAAGAATTCCACAAACGTATAAAAAAAACAGAGCAAAGGATCTGATGGATAGGAAAAAAAAAACATTTTGAGTAAATCCATTAGCATTTTACAATGTTGAAGTTTATGAGTGCATAATACTAACACAAGAATATGTGATTNATTTTGAGTAAATCCATTAGCATTTTACAATGTTGAAGTTTATGAGTGCATAATACTAACACAAGAATATGTGATTGAAATTTATAATAAAAATAAAAACGGATCAAAGAAACATCGTTACCGTATTTTATCGTTTGGACTTTTCTAATAAATATCACAAAACTATTTATTTTTATTTTTTTTAACAATTATAAAATGTTTGCATGAATAAAATTACCTTTTTTTTATCAGATTGAGATTGAAACTAAAAAATCAACAACTCAATTTGGTTTTTACTGTTGAAATAGGGCTAGTAGTCTTACTTTTTTAATAATAATAATAATATTTAAAAATTGTTATTTGATGGTAATGAAAAAAGTAAAAGGCAACTGCTGTTGTTACACAACCGACATCAGCCTGCATTTTTTTTCAGTTAGCTGTATTGGAGAGCCTTGCAGATTATTTATTTCAACCATCGCATATTCGCTGTATCTGAGGTTTTTCAGTGAAAGCGTGCAATATTAGGTCATCAATATCTACAATAAACTTGTGTACATGGCACGCAAAAATTAATCGTTTTATTAGATATTGCTTGCCGATCTCTTTTGTAGGAATAGTTCAGTCTGTCCAGTATTTGTGCGCAGCATGTGAACAGATGTGTAAAAAATTAGCAACTGCTTTGCTGTTAAATTCATACGACAAAAATATAGACTGCGTAATATTTACGCCATAACCAACTACATTTTCCAAAACCAGTGCTGTATACTTGACGAACATTTATAAATAATGTTTTATGTATCGGCAACGAATCGAAACGCAACTTTTTATCAATATTTGACTGTTCATTCGGCATAGTTATATTCGCTCGAATTAGCTTTATTTTTGATAGTAATTCAAGTAATCTGTAACACCACTAGTTATTTAAGAATACTAGGTTTAGATAGCTATTTAATATCTTTTGTGCATGGGAGAAGTTGTAAAGTACTTCTATATACTCGTACGTTTAGAATATTCAAAATTTATTTTGTTTGAAAAAAAATTTGCTTTGCTTTGAAATTTTTGGGATTGTCTTTTATGAATGAAAATGCTATGAGTAATGCAAATGCAAAATGCAAAATGAAACTGCAAAAATGTTAATATTACTAACCAAAAAAAAATTGTATATAGTGCAATTCCTTCCGACGGAATTTAAGTATAAAGACATTAGCTGAAGAAGGGCTGGCTAGAGTTGTTATTGTCAGTCGTCATTACATTCCCTAGAACTGCTAGGCTCCTCGCCACGCCACGGCTTACGGGCAACATCCCCCTTCCCCCTCCAACCATGCACCAACAACCTCCAACACCCACGGAATACCGAAACTCGTTCTCACTGTTTGCTCCCTGTGCACTCTCGGCCACCCCCCCCCCCCCCCNCCCCCCCCCTATTATAGGCACGGGGGAAATGCACGTAAGGCCTTCACCAAGTTTGGACAGTGGCCACAGAGTGAAGAGGGCACCACTTTCCATTAACCTTTTTGCTAAAAACCTGCTTTCCGGTCAAATGTTCACCAGTTATTATTTTTACTAGATACTCAAGTCACTAATTGAATCTATGTGTATTCCCTCGTGATTTGCCGTCTTTGGTTTCTTTGTGCTCCCTTTAGTTTGTCTGTAGTAGTAATTTCAAATGCGCGTCGAGATTTCAAGTTTCGAGAAGTACAGGAGTGAACCGTTTTCGTTGGGTTACAAATGAAAAACATAACATTAAGGCACTTCAAAGCGTAGAATACAATCAAGTTAGTTTAAAAGAAGGGCTGCTTGACACGTGAAATTATCCTCAGATCATGGAGTAACTGCAAATAAATGGTGAATAAAAACTTAATTATTCCTAAACAGCGTATTGAAAAAAACAAATAACTGAACTTGTAAGTACTTAGTTATGATCTTACAGTGTACTACAGAAAGATCGAGAACGAAAATACACAATAATGAGCAAAAATTTTTTAAGGATACTACCCCCTTAACGTACGGTCCTTAACATTTTCTCCTCAACGGTATATCTCGTTTTACTGTGTCAAATAGTATCATCCGTCATTCCTGAAAAAGAATCAGGTTCAGTAAACGGTTAGTTTGCTGAATTAGTTCTCGATTATATATAGACACTCAATATCTTACTGGCTGTACAGAAACTCTCTTCTCTCTCTTAGTGTTGGAAGAGTTTGAGTGCCTACCTGACAACTGAGGGGTCTTGAATTCAATTATCTTCGGAGATGTCAAAAATAAGTAAATACTTCCGCCTTTGTAACAAGTGCTTTATTGTGTTTAGAACCGCTATGCCTGCATTTACATACAGTTTTACTCGTCCATGCAGTCCTTTCGTAGCAGTAACTATTGTAGAATTACAAATATCGATAGAATTTCATCACTCTCCAAAAAGATACATGATTTATTTCAAAATAATGCCAGGAACGGGACGATAACTTATCTAAGTCTTAAAACATAGTGAAAATTAAACATTATGTTCATAATATTTTTGAAAAGCTGCAGATACCGGAGTAAAAAAAAAAATCTTTCTTTCGTATTTCATGTTTTTACAATCCCAGAGTTCACTATTTTAGAACCGCTATTAAAGAGACATGATGCTACACATTTGCTNTATTTCATGTTTTTACAATCCCAGAGTTCACTATTTTAGAACCGCTATTAAAGAGACATGATGCTACACATTTGCTCACCTTACAGAGGCGTGTTTAGCTCCACACATATTCGGACTAAGAAGTATGGTTCACAAGTTTTATGCTTACTTGTGGATTTAAATCCCTTGATTCCCGAGTTACACAAACAGCAAATATAAAGTATAGACGTGTTAACGTCTTAAGCACTCTCTATAGACGCGAAGAACCCATTATCGAAGGAGAAAGCACTTCTTTAAAAGTGGTAGTAAATATTGGAAATTAGTAAGAGGCCACTACAGAATCACCTGAGCAGGGTAATATGAATTAAACATAAGTTTTAGGAGAAAAATGACAACTTCATGTTGAAAAATAATACAAGATTATATGTTTTGAACTTCATTATTATATGTAAATATTTATACATATTATATGGGAAGTAAATTTGTCAATATTCCATTGATCTTATTTCCAAAATACTCCTTGAAAAACAAAAGTTAGTTTGAAAGAAATAAGTGTGAAAATTACAAAAGTAATTGTTAGTTCAGGGTGACGGGTGTCGTACACGTGGAAGAAAATAAAGTTTTTACGTAACATTACGTTAGCTTTCTGTACGTAAACTACATTAATTAAAACTTGAAACCGCGAATTTTTGCGGTAGAACATATGGTAGAAATGTCTCACAAAGTCACCACGTGTGACATTAACACGCGTTTAACAGGTTTTGCACATCGAGTGTTTGCTTTGCACCAAACTGACGCAGGACAGAAAACCTCCAATTTTGTGTTGTTGCTATATAAAAGCGTGAAAAAAAAANTAAAAAGGGAATTTTGCTGTGCGAGCTAGATGACGGCTTTTATAGGTGCCACCCTCATTAGATTTATTTCACACTCTACCCGAGGCGAGTTTCCCAGTAGAGGACAATGCTGATGGTCTCGTCTGCTCTCATTCGTCAGTGCAATTTTTTTTTGCCCCTATTCCATACATTTCCTCCCCATTAATTTCTCTTCGTAAAAACATTCACGCGTCGTGCGGTGTTTAAACAGTAACGAATGAGTTTTTTTTTTTACGCTTGTCTCTGTATTCCAACACAAATCCCTCACTCAAAGCCAAACACAGAGAACGAGTGCGATTGCTACTCGTGGCCACATGTGGAGTTTCATCCGTTTGATGGGGCTAGTTCACTTTTCAGAGCGGAATCTTGCCGTAGGAAGCGGCGGATAGAAGTCCCATTTCAGAGCGTAGCATTATGAAAAAAAAAAATACATTTGCGAGCGCTTATAAATTATTGTAAAAAACTTCTCATCGAAAGAAAAGCGAAAAAAACTCATGACTTTTATAAATCTGACGCATACAAGTTGGCAACTTTTTCAGTAAAATGCGTGCAGTTTTTCGTTTAGAGGCATAGCTTTTTTGTGGCTTAATATACATGGTTTGTAAGCGCTGAAGCTTAGTAGAGTGTACAATACCTCTACGGCATCATACGACAGGTCTGCTATCATTCGTAACATGTTAAAACGTTAATTACTTTAGCCAGACTAATATTGCGTCAATTTAGGAAACAAATATAAAGACACTAAAATTTAATTTTCAAACCACTTTTAATTAATACCTAACCCGTTATAATTTCGTCCAAAATTAAGCACTCCATCCTGTTGCATCGTGGTACTATTAAAAAGTGAATTATTATTCCTCAAACTAATATTCAGTAAAATATCTTGCTCTGCGGTTACGGTGAAGGAATGAATGCCTTGGTTAACATCCAATTTAAAAATTAAGTTTTAAAGAATTTATTATTTTCCTGTGGTTGTTCCTCTGTAACGCCCAGTGAATTCCTGGTCTGAGCTGTAAGGCATTGCAAGTAATTAGAGGAAATAAGAGATAAATAACAAACTTTTCAAGATTATTTTCACTAAAAAATGTATCTAGAACGGCTTTGAGACTCGACCAGTCCCGCTCGCATGACTAGCTTAATTCCTTCGCCACATTGCATTTTTGTGTTCAGATTACTTTTGATAGGTTTTTTACGTCAGGTAGTAAGAAACATGTGCCAGCATTTTTCAAAGTACAATTTTTTTTTTTTAGTGTAACTAACATACAAAGACTTCTGCTGAACTATTAACAGAAATGCAAGGTTATCATAGATAAAAGAAAAATTATGTTTTTGGCAAACCTACTTTGCAGTGGTTCATACTTACACATTTACTTTGTGGCAGCAAATAATGTGTTGCAGCAAAGAAAGTGTTTTTAATTGCACATGTTAATAAAACAAAACACGCAGAGTTCTTTTCAAAGGTTTCTGCGGCGCTTTAAAATACTTTGAAATCACCTTTCTGTATGTTTGTGTCTCGTTTTTCTCCGTCCATTAGTGCGCCCCTGGACCCAATGAACACTTGCCCGAATCTCACCATAATCTTAGAATACAGAAAATAATAAAATAATAACGTCACCTTTAGGAAATAATTGTGGTTAATGATTTGGATAACCACTCCAAAATAACATTAAAAATCTGCAGAAGGACTGTGCATTAGCTAAGTTGCAGTTTCGTAACTTGAGAATATATTGGTTTTGTGAATTTTTGCCTCCGGACAACAGTAACGTACTGAAAACTACAATGCGCTACAGACAAAGTGTTATATCACTAGACTGCTGCGTAAGGCTCATAGCGTTTCTTACTGTAAACAAGGGTAGATGAAGGAATGTTTTTTTTCTATAAGAACGTTCGAAAAACGTATAAAGAAAACATTTGTTAATCGCANAACAAGGGTAGATGAAGGAATGTTTTTTTTCTATAAGAACGTTCGAAAAACGTATAAAGAAAACATTTGTTAATCGCAAATATAAGTTTCTGTAACCTTCATTAATGATAGGTCATAATTCTAAACAAATATTGTGAACAAAACAGCTTTAGAGGAATATTTTTCTTTGCCGCGAAGAAAACTTTGTAAGGATTCTTTGTTGAGAATGTGGAAACTGGGATATTAGTTTTATTGTTTTATGCCACATGTTTATGTAAATGTACCGAAAAACATCTGAATTTTAATGCTGTAGTATTTCACTGATCAGATCACTGAAGCCGTGTTTTAAATCTTCAAGAAAACTAAGGACGCAATTATTAATAACGTTTCTTCCCTAGTGACTACGTATTGTTATTCGGGAAGTGAACGTTAGGAAGCGATTCATGCCCGGGAGCCCAGTGTTATTTAATTAACGCGCCCGATATTGTTTGGAAGACGCGTCGAGAATTCTGAGCAGGCGTGCTGGGTGGTCAGTGTGGGGGAGACGCGGGGGTATCTGGGTGTTGGTCCCAAGACGAGAGGCAACTCCACGCAGCGGGGCAAGAAACGCCTGAATGGAAGGGCACGATTCATCGGATTAGGGCCGCTGTCTCGGGGCATTTGTACGTGCCCGCGGCCAGGCCACCAAGAGGTAGGTGGTGGGTGGTGGGCGTGCCAGATATCTACGATGATAAAGAGGACTTTGGGGAGTAAAATTGAGGGTGGGATAGGTTTGGTTAGCGAGGGGAAATGGGGAGGGTGCCGGGTCCCTCAAGACCACGCCGGGAGGGTCAGAGCGGTACGGAGTCGGGGTTGTAGTAGATCTCCAGTCTGGTTGCTATTCCGAGAGCGCACGAGGATCTCCTTTTCTCTCTTCCCCCGGGTCCACGGCAACGACGCGAGACACAAGACGCGGCTTTACAGGGATTGTCCTCCAGCGCACACACTACAGCCGGCTCTCATCGGCGCAACTGGAGATCAAAGACTTGGGCTGGCGGCCGGGACACGGAAGAGGCGTCTTCCAGCCACCACCCACTTCCCATCGACGTCATCAAAGCCCCGCAGTGGGCGTGGCCTCCCGCGGCAAACACACAACCTCCTCCAACAGAACGCCTTTTCGGGCGCCTACTGACAGGCGAGCGGCCAAAGAGCATCTTCGGCGCCGAGTGTGATGCTCGCTGGATTTGCCGGAAGATACTTTGTGTAGTTGGCAAGTGGCGGGAAATCCGTAGCGCGTTGTCTGTGCCAGCAACTGTTGACGGCTGGAAGCTACGGCCGAGTTAACAACAGGAGTGTTATCTCAACACTTGGAACTATTGCATTTTAACAGAAGAAATGGGTTTTGTTTTCAACATTATTAACTAACTTGCATAAATTTAGAGCTTAATTTAAAAACTTTAACTGTGGAAGTTATTTAAATATATCTAAGCAATAACAAAGACATTAGAAATAATTTTTGTATTTGTGGCATTTTTATAACAATAATTATAATTATTACTATAAAAATATTTTTCGACATTTCAAGCGAGAAATTACACTCAAAATTATGAAATAACATTTCTAACGTGCTATTATGACATAATGTTTATTTTTCGATGTTTGATCACTGAAGAAAAATACAGCGCCATCGAAAAATGTGTTCGTGTTTTCACACTGAAATAACAAAGTCCGTGCCGAAGTAAAACTATTCATATATTTACCAAAATACGCAGATCTCAACAAGTTTTATTGAATACCTAGAATTTTTCGATATGAGCTCCTCCCGTTACACGGCACACATCTTGGCGGTAGTCGATCTCCATCCAAGTGTGGTGAATCATGTAAGAGTCACAGTCTGCTGTCGCTGCGCTTATTCTCTCACTTAAATGTCGCAGATCCTGCATTTTTTAGCGTAAAAACTGTTCTTCAAATAACTCCAGAAGAAGGAGTACACAAGTGTCCGATCAGGTCTTATAGGTGGCCACAATTCAGAACTATTTCTTCCAACCCAACGCCTGCGGAATCTGTTATTGAGAGCTTCACGCATGTTCAGACTGTAATGAGGTGGCACTCCATCTTGCTGAAGGATTATACTTATTCCTTATTCCCATAAATTTAAGAAGAAACGTAAAGTTCTAACATGTCTAGATACGTGCTACCTGTTACCGTCTTCTCAGCGAACATAAAAGGGCCTACAACACGATCATGCATTAGTCCACACCACACATTAGCCCTGGGAAAATCACGAACGTAATCGAAAACCTCATTGGGTCGCTGAGCCCCCCCCCCTCTATATTCGTAAAATATGACGGTTAACACAACCGTTTATGTAGGAACATGCTTCATCACTAAAAAAAATTCGTTTGAGTTAACTTTCATCGTCGTCTATTCCACTCAGCATCGCTACAGCAAAGTCGACTCGTTTAGGTCGGTCTGTTTCCTTAATGCATGTCTCATTTGGATTTTGTGTAAGCATGAAGCCTCAGACGTTTATGAAGCACATTGAGAATTGCTGTTTAAGAAGGCCAAGTTCCAAAATGCGACGCGCGATGGACTTTTCAGGGCTACGTAAACACGACAGTCTCACACGCTCCGCGTTTTCTTCCGATGTGATAGGTCGGCCTGGTGATTTCCCGAATGTTTGCATTTCTAGTTCCTTTAAACTGTTTATACAAACAAAGAATGGTTTTATCTGTAGGTGGATGTTCTCCATACGTACGCCGAAAACGACACCACTGCAACGATCGATTCAAACTCTCCTTTCTGTTGTGCACTTGCCATGATTACCGTGCCGCGACTGACTGACAGGCGGCGTGGAGACCGCGCATGCTCCCAGCGACTTCAAGGTCGCCGTAATGTTACATACAAAAACTCACACGGTTGGTGTACTGTTTCGCATTGGTTTCACAGAGATCGGTTGTTTATTGCTCGTACAATTTATATCTGAAATCACGGACACCGTTTTCGATGGATCTGTATATTCGTTTTATTAATAACACAAATGAGGAATTTCCCAAAAAAAATAAAAGTCTTAAATCTAGCTTTTTATAATGGGTTTATTATAAAATGCATAACGTTTAAAGCGGTTTTTAGAAAATCGAAAATAATGTAGATACTACTTACTAAAAAAAAAAAAAAAAAACTACAGAAAATAGTGATGGTAAAACTAATTATAACACATTATTCGTTAGAAGACCAAGTCTATATAATAAATTGCTCACTCAGAAAATCAACACTATTACAAGTTAAAACAGGTATAAAAATAAATTTATATTTCAGTTAAGCTATTAAGCTGGAACTGCCTGTAAAATGATTATTAAAAATCAAAAAATCTAAATATTATTACTTGGAAAAAAGTATTCCTGAAAAAAATCAAATTTTATATTTTATTAAATAATTCAATAATTTTTAAAATTGGGTTTTAAATAAATTTAATTTATGTTATTAAATATCTTGAACTATATCTACAACCTCGTAAAATACTGAAAAATTACGTATTTTCGTCTATTTACATTTGTATGTTTGATACTATCATAACTATTAATTTCTTTATTATTTGTACTGTTACTACTTACAGGATAGAATTTATTATGAATAAAATATATTTAAAAAGTAAGTTTTATAACTTTTTACATTATTTAATACTATTACACTGTGTTTAATCATCCTGCTTCACTCTCTCTTCTCCGCCCGTGGGCATATGATCAGTGAGTGACATATCTTGAGAACATGCGCTGTGGTTTAAACTTTCTTACATTTTTCTTTCTTTGATGTACTAGAAAATAAAAATAAATTTTGCTTATGGAAGCAAAACTTTGCGCATATTACTGAGATGATTTTAAGAACAAAAAAATGAAGTAAACAAAATTTTAGTTGTTTTTCATTTATTAGTTTTATTAACCAATTATGAACATTATGCGATCTTCATTTCTGATCTAATCGCCACAAATTTTGATTTCAAGTAATTACAAAAATTTTTGCTACGTGATGACGGTGAAGTATTTGTGATTATTCAGATTATGTTACTTAATTTTTGTTACTTTCTTCTCTTAATTATACTTCGTGGACGTATTTTAAAATCATAAATGAAATAAGGGACCTACCTAACTTTCCATACTCTTAGCATACACAGCATGACCATAAATTCCCGAACTGTTATAAGAATTAGTGCAGATATTTCAATGGAATAAGTATTTTTCATAGTGAATTATGTATGTTTAATATATATGCATATTATATATATTATTAAAATTAACATAATATATTTTTAAAATAATTTTTTATATAAATTATGAGACGGAATTTATTTCAGTACAACCACTTAATCCGCTCACAAATCAAGAAATAAACGCAGCTGCTGTTGTAAGATGACATCCCAGGTGAAAGCAGAATTTACCCGCAATAAAATATCTGTACTATCGTAAAAATTGTTACGAAAATCGGGAATGTTGCAATTATAACATGCTCTGGCAGACCTCCTACAGCTTCCGGGAATTGTTCGACGTGTTTGTAAATCCAGTGAGAAGAGCGCACGTGCTTCAACTTACCGTTCAAGTGCTGCGCTTGAAGCAAACTATAAAGAGTGTAGATAATTTTGCACTCTACACTTAAAAATTTTGTGTGTCATGTGCAGGTGCATCGTACAGTGGAGAATAAACATAATGTAACTTACACCCCTTTGACTCTGAATAATTCGATTTTGAGAATAAACCCATATATAATTAGAAATAATAATTTAAATAATGATATAATTATTGGTAAATGTAGCTACAATTTAACTAGTGATCGTAAATGGAGGAAAAATGTATCAAGCTGCCAGCCTGGCGCCCATATGGTGTCATCCTCTGTACATGGAGCAGCAGGTTCTAAACTCGAATGTTCATCTACTGAAGTTTTACCATGGTTAATTGCAGCAAAAATTTTAATTTTGTGGCAAAAAAAATTCTTGTATAAGGAGTGGTGGATGAGGCAGAAGCTTAAGTAATTGCTGAAGACGCTGAATTTGGCAGAGGTTTGGGCGGCTCTTAACATCGATATTGTGAGCTGATGAGGGTGAAGCGAAGTGAGTATGAAGCAGCGCCGGAATGCAAGGGCGTGGGAAACGGGACATCCCCGATGAAACCTTCTGATAGCGGCATCGTCCGGCACGTTTCCCAAGTGCGAAAAATCCGGTAGCGATCCCGCCCGGATTCGAACCCGGTTCGCCTTTGTGAGAGAAGGCAGTTGGTGATGTATACAGTTGTTTTAACTGTCTCCAGATTTAGATATTTTAAGGTCAACGGTTTCAAAATACATTTCTTAAAAAAAAACTGTGGATTTTTTTTTATACGGAAAACTTAAATGGGTTCAAATGAATAAATATTCCATTTCGCTGGTTCACAAAAGCCGTGAATTTTTTTTCCCCTCTTTTAACTACAAATCCTTTTACATTCTTTTTTGCGATCATATTTATACGGGTGGAGAAAATTTCCTTTCTTCTGAACATGTTTTCGCATATAAGCTTCACCTGTGCCACTGAGTTACTTTGCCCTCTTTCTCTTCCAAGTCATATCTCGCCTTACTCCCTTCCTTGTTAGATTTTTGACTTACTTGACTTTCATATGAAATAATTTCAATTGAAAGTGTCGTATTACAAAAACCAATACGAGAGGTTAAATAGCAATATCCTTGAACAATACTTAGATTCCAACAGCAGGTATAAAATCTCTACAGGAAAACCCAACATAAAAACCCTACATGATTATTACGTTATTTTCCCCCAAACTTTATCTTCTAGCGTGTCCCTACAATGGCTAGTGAAGAGACCCCATCGTGAGACCTCCAGCGAGTGCCTGCTGGCCGCCGCCGCTTTGCATCACCGGAGTAAGCTCCTCAGCGCAGAGGTAGTACAAGCCCTGGGGAGGGCCCTTGTCCACCCAATTGTCTTTATTTGAAACTCACTTATGTCTAAAGTAGTGAAGTTTTTCCTGTTACCGGAAGATAACATGAATGTAGCAGGTTTCTACATATAATTTGAGAGCACACAATATGCATACAAGTAGATCTTAAGACAGGGCTTTGAAAAGTGCTCATTTTCCCGTGCACAGCCTATAGTATACCTTTGCCCCCAAGGAACGTAGAGGTTGTTTTAATTTGTTCTAAGGAAGCTCGTTACATAGCAGCACAAGTCAAGACGTACGCTTATATTCCTTTCGCCACCGAACAGTTGCAAGATACTGTGTTCTACAAGCAACGCAACGAATTAAATTGTAAATGTTCGGAACTTGTTTCAAACAACAGTTGAACGCTGGCAGAAATGTTTCTGAATAGAGTAGGGCCGAGTTTAAAAAAGTTTGCAGTGCAGTGGAATAAACATATATCATTCATCGTATCTTTAAAGTTTATCGATGGAAGTGCAGAAGTGGTTTTAAAATTTGTTGACGGTTAAAGGTTCTCTCAAGAGCTGACTTTTGTTGAAAAGACGTCGGTTACGGTTGGTGCGGGAGTGTTTCGGACGTTCAACTTTGACGCCAGTTAAGTCCGTTTAGAAATGTCCGCCAAAGTTCCGAGGCCACGATTAAATGTCTGCGTGCCCTTTGACGATGGCGAGAGAGTGAAATGTTTACGCTCCTGCCAGGGGATTCAAGGTAGAGGGAAATAACCGCCGGAGAGGCAGGGGAGCTATCTCTTTGTAAAACTAAACTCCGCCACCCGTTATCAACCCTCCACTTTCACACCCCGACAACCCGCAGTCTGGGGCTGTTGGTTGACGTGCGTTATCGNGCCCAGCAGCGCCCTCTTGTGTGTGACCAGAAAGCTCAGTCAGTGAAGAGCCGTCAAACGAAGTGAATGCAAGTGCTAGTATGCCTTGTCGACGTCAAAGTGTGCCATATCAGCATGTGAGTTCTAGCGGGGCAGAATGATCGGTCTCCGGGAAACGGGTTTTTCATACCGTGACATTTCGACTCGTACAGGGCATGCTGCTACGACAGTGATGCATGTGTGGATGCAATACGGCAGTACGCAGCGACGAGTGGGTACTGGACCACGCAATGTCACCACATCACGGGATGACTGTCATCTTGTTCGCATGGCGTAACGGACCATAGAGTTTCGTCCACAGTGTTGGCCAGACACTAGTGCACTGCAAAGGGTGTAGACTTGTCTCCGCTGACAGTTGGACGCCGTCTGCTGCGGACTCAACTGATGGCACGCATGCCATTGCGTAGGCTTNACTGTCACCATAAATAACCCCGCAAAGTTTACTCTCTGAACTTCGCTGCACCCCTTCCCCCCCTGCACCCCTTCCTCGCTGCCAAACCAACCAGAATCTCACTCGCATAACGCCTTTTATCCAGTTTCAGCAATGGTTTATAAGGCTCGGTTCTCTCCTGTCGCTGACACTTCTCAACTCCCGCAGACTGAAGCCTGAGATTTTGTTTAGATCTACTTTCTCGGCTGTTACTAAGTTTGGGCAGGAGTGAAGGGAACAAAAAAATCTATTTCATGTGACACTGTAAAAAACTGATAATTCTCTATAAATTTTATTTTTAATTTCCTTGGTGTTAAGTTTGGTTTACTATGCCTGTTTGTATGATTTAGGTTGTTTTTAGTTATTCACACTTATAACTAAGTTGTGAATGTTAAATTTTTTTGGAGTTACGCATACACGATCACAGGAAATATAGTCACGTAGACTAAAAGATGATCTCACCGCCTTTTCTTTAAGGAAAAACGTGTGATAAAAGTATGTTATTACTTCGTAAGAGGTGATAGAACACAATACAATAAAGGTAGAACATCCAGTTTAACTATCACCAACAGAAAGACAGTGTGGGTGTTTCTGTAACATGAAATCACAAATGTCTTTCGGGACTGACTGTTTATCAGTGAGATTTCTTACTCTTTCGTAACTCAGAAAAACCTACATATTTATGGCATTCGAAAATTACACATTTCAAAAAGATAACTTTTTTACAAAACTTTGTTTGTGAGGGTTGCAAAATATGTTACGTGTGGTATCCCTTTCTTATTCGTGGTGTAGTGGTCAGACTGCTCGCCTCCCAACTAGGCGAACCGGGTTCGATTCCCGACGGGGTCCAACCCATGTATTCGCGCGTGGGAAATGTGGCGGACGTCGTAATCGGTTATTGGATTTTTTAGGAGTTCTCCCGTTTCACCACTGTCTCTGCTCCATCTATACTGGGACCACGGTGACTGAGAGGTTAACCTGCTCGCCTCCAGCCAATTCAATCTCCGTTCGGGTCACTCCCGAATTTTCGCATGTGGGAATCTTGCCGGACGATACCGTTGATCGGCGGGTTTCCTCGGGGATCTCCCGTTTCCCCCGCCCTTTCATTCAGGTACTGCTCCATACTTTACTCACCTCAATCACCTTAATCGGCTCTCAGTACCTCGCTGTTAAGAGCCGCCCAAATCTCTTCACTTACTCACTCACTCCATCTATACCACGCGTCGCTTCTCCCGCATCGGCGCTTTAAGTCCTCAGATGTGAAGTGTCGCCTAAACATCTCACTTCTCCCTTATCTGCGTGTTCCTTCTGGCTGCGTCATGCAGTACGTTTAGAGTTGCTGGCAGTTTCACTTTGCTGAAAATGTTCTTGAAGTTCCTATGAATATTTCACTAGCTATCCTTTGTAATTCGCGGTAATTAGTATTGTTAATTTTGTATCAAAACCGTATCTTTAAAGACGGAACTTGGATAAACGTTCCTCGTTCCCCAACGTGTGCAAGTCATCACTTCGTTTTGAAATGTTAATGGGTTTGTTGTTAAGTAATTTTGCAGTATTGGAGACTTTCGGTGCTGGTTCGTCCTGTAGCACAATGCCAAGTTACGAGGCGGAGAGTAGAGACATTTGGGCAGCTCTTAAATTCGATGTCTTCAGAGCCGATGAGGGTGAAACGAGGTAAGTCTGCAGCAAAACCGGAATGCAAGGGTGGGGGAAATAAGAGATCTCAGAGAAAACCCAGAAGCATCATCCGGCACGATTCCCACATGGGAAAATTCGGGAGCTACCCCGCCGGTAAATAATATAAACCGGTTCGCCTAGATGGGACGTGAGTAGTCTGACTACTACACCACTGAGTTCCCAAGAGTTACGAGGCATTTGCGACGAATGAAGTCAGTTTTATATTGATCAGTGTATAATTTGCATTGCTTCATTTTAAAATTGTCACACCGTTATTCATAAATTCAAAGCAATTTGCAGCATGCAAATACTCTTTTGCTTGTGATAATTGCAACACCCAGAAATAATAATTAGAATAATTCAAACTCGGAGTATGTGTAGAACAGTGTACCCGTAATAAGTTATTACGATTGCAGAGAGATGGCTTACACGTGGGCCCAGCAGCGCCCTCTTGTGTGTGACCAGAAAGCTCAGTCAGTGAAGAGCCGTCAAACGAAGTGAATGCAAGTGCCAGTATGCCTTGTCGACGTCAAAGTGTGCCATATCAGCATGTGAGTTCTAGCGGGGCAGAATGATCGGTCTCCGGGAAACGGGTTTTTCATACCGTGACGTTTCGACTCGTACAGGGCATGCTGCTACGACAGTGATGCATGTGTGGATACAATACGGCAGTACGCAGCGACGAGTGGGTACTGGACCACGCAATGTAACTACATCACGGGATGACTGCCATCTTGTTCGCATGGCGTAACGGACCATAGAGTTTCGTCCACAGTGTTGGCTAGACACTAGTGCACTGCAACGGGCGTGGACTTGTCTCCGCTGACAGTTGGACGCCGTCTGCTGCGGACTCAACTGATGGCACGCATGCCATTGCGTAGGCTTCCATTGTTCAGAAACCACAAACGCCTCATACTGCAATTGGCTCGTGAATGGTGTGCTGAGTGGCAAAATGTAGTTTTATCAGACGAGTCCTTGTTCAACCTGTCCTACGGTGATGGCCGCAATCTGGCTGTCTGCATTGTGGAGCGAGCGGAAAAACGCCAAGTGTGGTAGTGCGACGCTATTGGCTATAACACGTAATCTTGCCTATTACGTATTGAGAGCACTTTAACAGCAACCGCTACATCAGGGAGGTTTTAGAGCTCGAGGTACTGCCCCTCCAGGCGACTCAACGTGCCATATTTCAGCAGTGCAATGCCAGGACACATGTGGCGAGGCATGTGCAAGCCTTCTTCAATGAACGACGGGTACCACTGCTTCCCTGGCCTGCACTTCGCCTGACATACCATCCATCGAACATGCCTGGGATATGGTTGGTCGGTGACTTGCTGGTTACGGTCCTCCAGCTACCAGTGTTGATTCTTTGTGGACTCGCTTACAAACCGCGTGGAGGTAGTTTCCTTAGGAACATATCAATGTCCTCTTTGATTCCGTGCCACGACGTTTAGGGTCTCTGATTGTAGAATGTGGGAACTTTACACCACACCGAATCCTCAAAGACAGAGATCATGTACAGTTATGTGATTCTAATCAATTGTGTAATATCATGAACCTAATTTGGGGCATAAAGTTCATCCTCCTTGGTGTTGCATTTTTCACAAACTTTAGTGTATTTCACCATGCCTGCCATGACCCAAAATTAAACTGATAATATTTATAGTAAATTTTTCCACTTAATTGTACATTTTTACGTATAAAAACAATAACAAAAATGGTTAAACTTCGGTGACGAATATACCTTAATTATAACTTTTAACTCTTGTCTTGTGCGTTATAAAATCTATGGTACACCTGACACAAGCAGCTGGGAACAAGTATCGCCTGTATTTACCCATAAATTGTTAATATAATTAGGTAATGTACCTGTTCAGTGTCCATAAATCGGGACGCATATCAATTGTACCTAAATGATATTTAGAAGTGTTGGGAGAACTCAAAAAACATGGATACGTGGTAGCTCTTTGGCGACTGACAAAGCAAGAATAATGTTTTCCCAAAAAACAAACGGTGGTAACACTGCTTTATTGCAAACTCCTGTTTTNCGGTGGTAACACTGCTTTATTGCAAACTCCTGTTTTGCAAGTGATTTGTGATGCCAGCTCATCTGTAGAAGAGTATCGTTGTCATTTAAACACATGTCTGTGTAATTGTTAGAGCCGGTAATCAAAAAGCAGCTAAAAAAAAGAACCTTTGTGAATAAGCTAAACGAAATGTTACGATACTTTCATGGAAATATAGTTTCCATTCTCTGNAACTCAAAAAACATGGATACGTGGTAGCTCTTTGGCGACTGACAAAGCAAGAATAATGTTTTCCCAAAAAACAAACCGTGGTAACACTGCTTTATTGCAAACTCCTGTTTTGCAAGTGATTTGTGATGCCAGCTCATCTGTAGAAGAGTATCGTTGTCATTTAAACACATGTCTGTGTAATTGTTAGAGCCGGTAATCAAAAAGCAGCTAAAAAAAAAGAACCTTTGTGAATAAGCTAAACGAAATGTTACGATACTTTCATGGAAATACAGTTTCCATTCTCTGNAAAAAAAAAGAACCTTTGTGAATAAGCTAAACGAAATGTTACGATACTTTCATGGAAATACAGTTTCCATTCTCTGATTTCATATATCATTAAAAGTTGTATTTTCTCTCTCGTCTGCTGGGCTTCAGCTAACAAAACGCAGTCGAAAGTGTAATAAAATGAGCAGTCTCAAACAGAATGATATTACAGGTTTTTTTTCAATGCGGTTACTGTGAGCAATAAATACTATTGACATAATAAAGCGCATCTGTGAGGCAGCATTTTCATCTATCCTTGACGTGGTAGTACAAACTACACCGTGAAAAATATCAATAAATCTTTATAGTACGTCATAATCTAAAACGAAAATGATGAAAGTATTTAGAATATTAAAAACATCTTTCCGTGGGGCTCGAATGTTGCTAAGTCTTTACAAACGTTCGGTGCCGAAAAAAATGATTATTATGCTACAATTAGGGCATTCACGCCACTCACAGTTATAGCTTAACATTTTAAATTGCGCTACAGACTGTCTGTAATAAATAAAAATCAATAAAACACCATCACTTCTAAATAAGAAACACGACAAGTAATTATAAATTTGTGTATCTTACAAAAGTAAGGTACACCTCTTTCTTTTTTTGCTCACGAGAGGTCTCACGAAATTTGCGTATCTTGGTGGCCGTAGAATATTTTCCCTATCGAATATGTCATATATATTTTCAGCTTTTGTCTATCCTTCTGTAAATAATTGGAAATACGTATGTGTTTTTCTTTTCCAGCTAGCTTTCTTTGTTGCGTATCCTCCTGTCCATATTATCCCCGGCACCGTTTATACAAGCAAGTTGCTTATATTGTGTAGTTTGAGTTGGTACCATAACATGATCCCGAGTTATACAAAAATAATTTTAGTTCAAGAATGCTAACATATTAAACTATAATCTAGTAAATTAGTTTCTATTTTTAAATGCTTAAAATATGTTTTTGTAGAAGTGTCCCTTCGTATGCACATCTTTACTCGAGTTCCCTCCGTAATTTCACAAAAATACAGACGTTTTAAAAATTATTTATTAGTTATTAGTAGAGGCATTTGGATGACTTTGCCACATATGTAACTGGGATAGGAGCGTCGGAACTGTTCGTACTCTGTCATTCCGGTCAGCCGGTGGCCTTCTTGAATCCAGGTTAACCCTGACCTTGAACAATGACCTTGACCCCATTGACCATTGACATTTAAAAGACAAAAAATAAAAAATAATAAAAAATTGTATGTAAAAATTATTAAAAGTTATTACAAAATTTATTATTAAAATTTTTTACTTACAATTTATTTAAAAAAATTATATTTACGGCGGTTTCCTTACCCCCACCACTACTCACCTATACTCGTTCTATCGTGTGCGGCCATCATGATTTTTTGTTTGTAATTTGTTAGAACATTGCTGGAGGACACCATCTTGGTTTTTTGGTTTGTAATTTGTTTATACATTTATGGAGCTTGCCTCTCACCTTCGTTCAACTGACATATTGGATTTTATATGTTTCCATCACCCAGGTGGTGCTAGTGTATTAATAATCGATTTAGCCATCAGGCAGCAGCCATATTTGTTTATGTTATTAAAGTATAGGTTGCGCTGTTTGCACTCTCCATATTGGGTTCTATTTTCAACACATAGGTGCGCTATTTTATTGATTTCGTCACCAAGCCAGCTGCCGATTTAGCCACCAGGCAGCAGCCATATTTAATAATATTTTTTAGAATATAGGTAGTGCTGTCGGCACCCTCAGTTTTAGATTCTATTTTCAACAAATAGGCAGCATTAATTTCATGATTTCACTACCAGGCGAGGTGCCGGTACCCGCTCATTTTGACGATTTATCCTCAGAGCTTGCTGTCGGCACTCAGCACTCATATTTAGAGTAACAGGAAAAGCTGTAATTTTTCATTCCTATTTAAAAAAAAAAATTTCCAATCAGCAGTATACCAACAAGTATAAATTATTAAATCGATATTTTTTTTGTATTTAGATTTTTAATTAAGACGTACTAAAATTATTTTTCGTTTTAATGCTAATTAAATTACCATTGAAATTTAGTATTTATTCTGTTAACCCTCAGTCCGCCACTTTGGTCCGACCAATTATTCACCATCGCTTAATCCCTTATCACTGCCGCTCTTGTTTTCAGCATTATCCGCCAGAGCGCGCTAGTGTGGGGAAAGAATTTCATGGGAACAATTTCAACCTTCAGCACAGTTTCTCGTTTGATGCCAGAGGCGGTAAGTTCAAATATTTAATTCAATCAGGCCGCAGTAGATTATCAAGTGTGCACGTAATACGCATATATTTTCCGCGAAATTAAAAATCTGCTCAAACTTGGAGTATAGGTTCGTGGCAGCGAGTCTCTGGAGGAATATCTAACCTCGTAAAATACGATACTAAAACATAGTTTTTTAAAAATTTTATATTTACCATCGATCTAATTTGCAATGACGTTACCTCAGTACCCGTGCCGCTACTGTGACACTTCGTTTGCATTCACCAAATGTGCTCGAATACACGAAAAGTATTGATGTTAGAATAATGCAGATAGAGTGGCATATAAGTGAGGAAACTGTGGCATGGCATTTGCTAGGCGCGATAACTTGCAGAGGCATGCAAATAACCTGCGTAGATTTTGGGTCTTCACCTGCCAAAATCCGTCTTGTACAGTATCCTTCACCGCAGCGTACGAGTGTAATTCCCACAAAACCTAGGGTTCTGGATGAGTATCCACCATCGTGCCAGTGACCATCATACCCAAGAATCGTGACACGGTCTGGGTTGATTAATGACAATGGTTTCGTGGAGGCCCAAGCTGCATTCCAACACAGTCTAAATACTTATGCCTCCCCAGCGAGAGCAGGTATTCAAAGGATGTTTTCATATTTTTAGCACGAATGGGGCAAAACAACGCTGTTGACTCTCCACATAAACACGCCATCAATCAAATTTAATGTATGGCTAGAACGAAGCTTTGCAAAACCCATCCTATTAACGAAAGGAAGATATTCAAATTGGAAGGAAAGATATAGAAAATAATGTAAAACCTCATACTGTAAATATACGTCACGATAAAAAAGCATACAAATAGCGTGTTTCGAGGTAAATATTAAAGAAAAATTCATTCATCGAGAGCCCCTTCTCCTCTAAAGAACATGCTTGCCCCCCTCAACAAAACGTTTGTTTAAAATTTATGTTGGAAAAATAATGTGCCGTGTACGGATGCGTTATGCAGTTTTCTATAAAGCAATCATTACTCAAAAAACACAAAAATAGAGTTAAAACCACTTCGCTAACATGCGGTATGCGATATGCACAGAGGAGTATTCCGTGCATTCCCCCTCACCAAGACATAGACTCTCATCATTAAAAACATTTCCTCCCAAATTTAAAATCTTTACATTAGGAAATTTAGGCAGCGGGAAAAAATACCCATTTGGTTACTCCGCGTGCGGCGATTTTTCTATCGCCCATTGTCAGCATATAAAACTTTTTATACGCATAAATAATGCACGAGAAGTAAGTTTTGCTGGGAAAATTATATACCATGAGGAGACGCTAGCGTAAAGGTACGCCCACCACAAGTAAAAGATCACAAAAGAACTGTTGCCTTCAGCAAACAAAATTTCAGTATTTTCATACATTCGCGTGCATTCGCTCCATTACGAGATATATCCGATCCGAGGTAGAACATCCTCCCCCCTTTTCCAGCTTTCATCTCCACCCAGAGTAACAAACCCACTGCTACGGGACTTCAGCCGAATGAAAAGTGACATGTGAACTTATGTATGTACATATATGTGTGTGGCCTCTANCCACTGCTACGGGACTTCAGCCGAATGAAAAGTGACATGTGAACTTATGTATGTACATATATGTGTGTGGCCTCTACGCCAGCAACTGCCAATAATATTCACTCTTTATGAATTACACTAACTAAAACACGGTTTAAGTCCCGAGATGCAAGTCTACCATGGCGATATTTACCACAATACGAATTCTAGCAAACACAAGCGCATACAGCTCTCATTCTCCACCCATTAAACTCGTCGAGACATATAAGGAATGACTTCACGAGTGCGAAAAAATTATAATTTATTGCAGCCAGTGCATTACGGAGACAATGCAATTTTAGAATTATGTTAATCCCTTCGAATGTTTAAAATTAATTCTACTTACAAATATTTTTTGTAAATAAATTCTGGCTTTGAACTCCCCTTTGTTTTTTTTTTGTATAAAAAATCTAATGTGTTATTATTTTAATAATTCCGCCGAAACCAAAGATACATTGAGATTCTGTGAAACTAATATATAAGGGGGGGGGNGGGGGGGGGGGATGGTCATTTTCAATTTGCTCATACGTAAAGCACACACACACCTATACAAACAGAGCCCGAAATAACCCAATTACAGGTGAGACTGATAGACGCATTAAAAAATATTATGAGAAAAACGTACTTAGAGACGCGGATACGAGTCCCATTACATAAGTAAACGAGAGACACGCGCTGTCTTAATCTGATCTCGCGCACACGTCCAGTCTCGCTGCACCAGATGTTGAATTGGACTATTAATAATAGACTATTAATAATTGATTTTCAAACATTTTATATAAGTGAATTAAAAAATATATACACACAAAAGGTGTTTTTGAATACCACTTGGAAATTGAAACCCTGCATTTAGGGGCTAATGTAAACAATAGATCCTAGAAACAAAAATATAACATTTGTACGGGTCATCTAGTATNGCCCTGCATTTAGGGGCTAATGTAAACAATAGATCCTAGAAACAAAAATATAACATTTGTACGGGTCATCTAGTATTATTAAATTGAAGTTGAAGTTAGGCAAAACAACGCAGGAAGGACACAGCTATACCTGCCTGCGTGCACAACAAGTTGCATACCATGAAAGTGTACGGAACTGGCGCGCGAAGTGGAGAGCGCCAGCGCATATAACACTATAAATAGCGGATAAGTAATTAAGTAGTAAAGGCTGCCAGAAGTTGTTGTATTTCATTTACAACAACACACAAACGCAGCAGTATTGGTGGTGCAGGGCCTTCGCGTATTTTCATGGTGGTCCATGTACCGATGGTCGCCACATTACGAAACAGTTCCGTTCGCCTTCGTGATATGCAACTGGTTGTGCTTGCGGATATGTGAAATTGCGGACTCCAGGTGCTATTTTGCTAACTTCATTTACAATTAATAGATACCAGATGACCTGTCCAAAAATTTTGTTACTTTTTTTTTTGTTTATATTACTTCATATGGACTGTGGTTTAAATTTCGAAATGAATATTTAAAAAACACCTTGTATATAGAGTTTTTCAAAATATAATGCACTATTATTTCTTATGCAACATAACTTAAACATTTCTGACAAATTTTGTAGTGTGTGCACTATATTTTAATGATTTCTGCGTGATGTACAGTCGCGTGCGGTACTCCGCTAGAAGCCACTTTATTTCCCCTTTAACGAGGAGACCTATTAGTAACGGTGAGCCCATCTGGGCGTGACATGGCACGGCACCGCCATATTCCTTTAAATTCGTTACAGTGGAATGCGACTCCTGGAAGAGGTCGATTCAGCTCGCCACGCATCGGCACATAAACGGAGCTCCCGGAAAGCATCCCGACAATTAAATCCGTCCACCTCGAAAACAGCCAGTTCGTCTGTGGCCATGTGGACGTGAAGAAGTTGCAGTTGTAGTTTTCCTGCGATAAACGGGCTTGTGTGTCGTGATAATCACAGACTTACTCCTTATGGAGTTGGCCAGAGTTAGCTCATTCTTCTACGATGTCAGTGGAGTCATTACCTGCACGCACACACACACTTCGTGCACCACCAATTCGTGGTTTCTGTATTTCTTTTTCACTTCACGACCCTCTTCCTCTGCACAAACTGCAGGTACTACCAACAACTACTCTCCCGTAAATTTTTTTTCTATAAACTGGCTCTGGTATCCTTGATAGGCGTCTGCTGGTCGTCACAAATGAGTAGAGATGATGGTTTATTGTGAGAAAAGTTGACTGTTTGCTAGGATTCAACGTACTGTATTCATGTCCGACAGTTTCCTTTACTTATTGGCTGTCAAGCATCTATGAAGCTACTACCACATTTCGCTGGACCATTGAGGATTCTGAAACTATGAGGCAAAACGCTCGTGACTGGTATACAAACAACTTAGCCGGGTCAAAACCTTGTTCATCCAATCATAAAAGANTATGAGGCAAAACGCTCGTGACTGGTATACAAACAACTTAGCCGGGTCAAAACCTTGTTCATCCAATCATAAAAGACTAAACTATCTAGAGCGTCATCTTGTTGGCTCAAAAAAATTTCGCGATTTTCCATAATCTTTACAAATGGGTTAACGACGGACAGAATCGCAAAGAGCCATGCCATTCCGTGCTGTGTTATCCATTCATAATGTCNCGATTTTCCATAATCTTTACAAATGGGTTAACGACGGACAGAATCGCAAAGAGCCATGCCATTCCGTGCTGTGTTATCCATTCATAATGTCGTAACTCTCTTGGCCTGGCCCGACGAGTCAAGTTTCCTATAGACTCCGATTAATGGACGAGTCCGCGCATGGGGACTATCACACGAGTCTGTGGACCCCATGTCAACAAGGAGCTGTGCCGCGTGGAGGAGACTCTGTGATCGTATGGGATGTATTCGACCAGCACGTATTAGAGCCCCTCGCCTTTCTAAAACATTTTGTAGCCGGTTAACTTTACATAAACTTCATTTTCCGGACATGTTACACCCATTCATGTCCTGCATTAATCCTGGTGGGTTCGGCCTCTTCCAGCAGGACAGCGTGGCACCACACTTCCAGAGTCGCCTAGTTACCGTTGGAGGAACACCCATATGAGTTTAGGGTCGTGTTATGGCTTCCTCGCTCATCTGTTAAAATATATATTGAACACATCTGGAATTCCTCCAAATAATAAACAATTGTTTATCGTTACTGAATAAACACAATGTTCTTTGTCAATAATTCTTGGCGATGCCCTGTCATGTGTATACAGTCCTAACACCCAGAGGATATACAAAGACAGGCATTTCAGTTATTCTGGCGATTAAGTGTGCATTTTTTACAAAAGAAATCTCGTCTTGTGATGCTACTAAAAGGGTACTCAGGAATGCGTTTGCGCTAGAATTATCCTCTTTGTATNAAAAGAAATCTCGTCTTGTGATGCTACTAAAAGGGTACTCAGGAATGCGTTTGCGCTAGAATTATCCTCTTTGTATTCAAATACTCTAAAATAACTGACATCTGTTAAATGTTTTCATATTTTATTTAGTAGGCTCTTTTCTGATGCAACAACAAACGTCGACTTCCGCATGATATTGCGGACTTCATTCACCTTGCTTTCTCCCGTGGCGTACAGCTCAGACTTACAACTGAATACAGTGCAATGACATATTTATATTGAACGCTGAGACTGAAAACATTAGTAAAATGGGTAAGGACTGGNTATGAGGCAAAACGCTCGTGACTGGTATACAAACAACTTAGCCGGGTCAAAACCTTGTTCATCCAATCATAAAAGAATAAACTATCTAGAGCGTCATCATGTTGGCTCAAAAAAATTTCGCGATTTTCCATAATCTTTACAAATGGGTTAACGACGGACAGAATCGCAAAGAGCCATGCCATTCCGTGCTGTGTTATCCATTCATAATGTGGTAACTCTCTTGGCCTGGCCCGACGAGTCAAGTTTCCTATAGACTCCGATTAATGGACGAGTCCGCGCATGGGGACTATCACACGAGTCTGTGGACCCCATGTCAACAAGGAGCTGTGCCGCGTGGAGGAGACTCTGTGATCGTATGGGATGTATTCGACCAGCACGTATTAGAGCCCCTCGCCTTTCTAAAACATTTTGTAGCCGGTTAACTTTACATAAACTTTATTTTCCGGACATGTTACACCCATTCATGTCCTGCATTAATCCTGGTGGGTTCGGCCTCTTCCAGCAGGACAGCGTGGCACCACACTTCCAGAGTCGCCTAGTTACCGTTGGAGGAACACCCATATGAGTTTAGGGTCGTGTTATGGCTTCCTCGCTCATCTGTTAAAATATATATTGAACACATCTGGAATTCCTCCAAATAATAAACAATTGTTTATCGTTACTGAATAAACACAATGTTCTTTGTCAATAATTCTTGGCGATGCCCTGTCATGTGTATACAGTCCTAACACCCAGAGGATATACAAAGACAGGCATTTCAGTTATTCTGGCGATTAAGTGTGCATTTTTTACAAAAGAAATCTCGTCTTGTGATGCTACTAAAAGGGTACTCAGGAATGCGTTTGCGCTAGAATTATCCTCTTTGTATGCAAATACTCTAAAATAACTGACATATGTTAAATGTTTTCATATTTTATTTAGTAGGCTCTTTTCTGATGCAACAACAAACGTCGACTTCCGCATGATATTGCGGACTTCATTCACCTTGCTTTCTCCCGTTGCGTACAGCTCAAACTTAANCTTTCTCCCGTGGCGTACAGCTCAGACTTACAACTGAATACAGTGCAATGACATATTTATATTGAACGCTGAGACTGAAAACATTAGTAAAATGGGTAAGGACTGGCAAGGTTCCTACCACGGAAATGCAACATTGGTATGGCATTCATTTACTTTGACTTTTTTGAGGGACAAAATTCACAAGGTCCTCTCTGCTCTATTTATATTTTACTTTCATACACGCCTTGAAGTTACACGTTTCGTAAATGTCTATCTTGCCAGTGACAGTTACGATTGGTTCGGGAAATGTCCTCCAATCTTGCGACCCAGTCTTGGAAATAACAGCGTATTTCAACGACAAATTAGCTGGTATCCTGTACAAATTTTTCTACGCATTTCTGGAAAGCAAAATGAACCGTACGCATCGTACACTACCGCGTACATGAGCCGCTTACAGCGAACGTATTTCGTATCGTTGCCACTGTTGTGTTTTCTCTTTCCTTGCCGCTTTACGTAGTGGATAAAAGGAAAGCTTTTTTTTTTGTTGCGATGGACTACCCCTCGGTGCCGATCGATTCGGCAGACTAATCTGCTCTGCGTGCTATTATAAGCGAACAGTGCTTCCTTTGTAAACATATCCGTTGCTCGCCGCGTTCGCTTGCGCGCGTGAACGCAGAACTCGCCAGGTAATTGGTGAACGTAATCCTTGCCCACCACAGTACCGGCAACAGCGACCAGTGGCGTTGTATTCCGGCGTACTAGCCGCTTCACCTCTGGGACTGCGGAATTCAATGAAAGACATCAGAATACGCTGTGCGTGCGGGTTTTAACACACAATGTCACTACATGCTGGGGAAATACGGAGCTGCCCATTTCACAATCACGTTTTTTTTATTTACGTAAATATCACATGCGTTTCGATACATTGCGTAATAGTCCTGCCCGTATTCATCCTCATGACAATAGCAACACGACGTTGTAATAAATTATAAGTCTGTATTTTCATGTTGCAATCTGTCACTGAAAATTGTTTCACTCCATCTGAAAGCATTATTTCTTTCATTTTATCTACAGATAGAAATATTAATTTTGTGTTCTAAGCTTTAAAAATTAGCGACTTTCATGAACTTTCACTTTATATTTTGCGTACATATTTTTTCTCTCGGTTCTGGTAGAGTTTGCTGTATTTTTGACCAGTTACAGACATCTAAGTGATAATCACTATTTTAATATTGATTACAGTTTTATGAAGACGATGAAGTCAATCATGAATATTCACACAAACGTAAATGTTTGTTTATGTGTGTTTTCATGCCAAAAATTATTTGCATTGCATGGCATAACATTTAAACTGTTGTATAGAATAATGTTTAGAACTTATAATCAGGAGTCTAAAGAATACATTTTGTAGAAGGAATTGGAATAAATGCCTACGCACTTTCACTCGAGCACTCAAGGGAGTGGGCTCGACGGATCTTCATTATCAAAATAACACAGCTACTTGATCTGTTTAATAAGATGCCGATGAAAAGCAATAAAATCCACCTGCATATTTTCCTAGTGCAAGGATTTTTTTTCCCATCAGTTACATTGTTAGAATGCATCCCCCGAGCACCTATAATAATGTTGATGTGTATGCGCTGTTCGAGGTTGGTTATAAATTCTGAAGCAGTAAACTGTCGTCACAGTGAGCTAGACGTTGATACAAGTTGCATATTTATTCGCGTGCTTTCAATGCTACACTAAGGTCTTTAATTGCTACAGCTAAAAATTTAAGAGCTTTTAATTTCTTCTATGTATCTTAAAAAGTTCGTAAGCAGAAACCGCCTTACACGTACCTGCAACATGCAAAACATGCATTTATAAACGTTAAAGATTAAATTGTTTTAATTTGCAATGTCTTTAGTAGAATAATGACTACATAATTCAGCTTGTGGTTTTATTTCCATGGTAATAAACAACTTGAGTTTTTTTGTGATAATCTTGCAGCTGTTGTCGTGCTTAAACACTCAAAAATGTATTGATTTGTTTTAAATAAAGTAAAAAAAATAAGATTACAAATATAATAAAAAATATAAGATTTCAGCGAAAGAAATTATGAAATATTCCCTCCGGTCCGAAACACGCATATCGTTGTTTCAACACCGCTGTAAATTTTCCACAAAAAGTGCTAGATTTAGATGTAATGAGTTTTCATAAAATGCGTATTTCGTACCATAAATTTGCCACAAAGAGAATGTGGCCACCGAAGGACAGACAGAATGACTATAAATATTACCTAGCGGGGATTACTGTTACTTTCTAAATAATTTAAGTAGAATCAAATATATGTTACGCAATAAGGTGAAATTTAGCTGCAATTTTTTTTAAAACATTGTATTTCCTTAACTTTTATTCTTATATTGACGTAGCCTGTGACGATATTGAAATAGATTCATGCCACCTTTAATAAAACAACATTTAAGTTAGTACAAATTGCGTAGTTATTTTACGGTTTTAATTTTTTTTTATCCGGCTACATACAGGGCAAATCTTCGATGTAGAATGTAATGTTACCATTTGTTAATGTAAAGTTTGTGATGTTTGACGGGTTGGCCCTTGCCTGCACATACAATTTTCATGCTCCGGCAAGTTTTGCTGCTCTTTCGTCACTTCAGGATGATTGATTTATTTTGTCCGACGTTTTGTCAGATGCGGAGACAAGGGTTGTTTCGTTGAAGCGGAGAGTCAGCTGCCAACCTAACGCAGGTTCTTCGCCATAGGATTTGAAGGGACGGGAAAAAGGTCTTCTCCACAGCCCGTGAAGGTCTTCTGACACGGGATATAGTCTGCACCGGAATTACCTCCCGTTCTCCACTCCTTCCACCGGCCGAAAAAGCGGACCTCCCAAGATTTCCTCCCACAAATCCCTCTGAGTCTCGGGGGGAGAAAAATACGAATGATTTATGCTTTTAAAGGGAACGTAAGCGAACACGTATCATCAAGCGTTCATTTTACTGTACACGGTTGACGAACCATGTTTCCTGAAAGCATAAAACATTGCTACAATTTTGTGCAATGAAATAAAATTAGCTATTCTTACCTCTAGCTATGAAATTCACAAAAGATATATATTTTCATTATTTTTCATAAATTATTAGTCTAAGCTTCAAAAATGACGATGCGATGTCGAATAATTGGAAGCACCTTTTAATAAATTGATTTGCTATTAAGAGTTATTTTGCCTGGTATATACGTATATGCTATAGAAAATAGAACATACTGGGCCAGGATGAGTCACGACGCATGTTGTGTACTTACAGCTGTGAATTTGGCGTTTCTGTGATACTTTCCATTGAAAATACATCACTGAATTCCTCTTTGCACATGCTTTCAGATGCCGTTTTAAAAACTCCATGTTTCCAGTTAAGAAGTCTTACGTAGTTCAATTTCTCTGTCCATACACGTATTACAAATAGTCACTATGCCGCAAATTACTCGCCCACGTATAGTCTGTTCACGGTAAAGTGAGAACTTTTATAGCCATAGTTTCTTTTTCCTTTCAGTCATTTTTTTTTCCTTTTAGCAACCTTTTGTAAATAAATATTGCCATACAAGTAAAAACACAGTGTGTATATTCCACCGCACTTGGAAGTTAACGTCTAAAGTAAGAATAGAACATATTAACTGTATGTTATTCCAAATGAGAGGGCTTTCTAAAGTGCTCTCTTTACCGTGAATAGCCAATACTTACTTTCGTGTAGCGAAAACAGCATTTCGTGGTCTGCAGCCGTTGCGTACATTTTGGTGCTGTCAACGACCTATGGTATAAAACGAATTCTAAGGGAGGTACACATTTTAAAAGTTGTAACTGAAGAAATATTTTATTTCACTGCCACTGTTATGTACCTCTCTCTGAAATCTTCCCCTCCCTTTAATAGCCGCAACAGTGTGTTACAGAGTGTTGTGCGTACCTCACCTGCCAGGTACTGGAAATATTGTTTTGAAAAAAAAAAACACGAATTACTATCAAACGGTGAGGCTCAGGGTATTAACACAAGGCGACATTATTGTTAATTGTGACATGGGGACTAATAATCCATCTTATAAACACAAAATTATCTACCGCGTCACATGGAGGTTAGTTGTAAATAGGGTGATTATTGATACGAAATAATGTGATGACAGCGACAGGTGTTGTGGTGTTCGAAGATAATTGTTCATATAGCCATTATCCAGACAATGGGTGTTCCATGTTAAATACTTTCTCCAATATTTGCAATAAACAAGTGTTTCAGGCCCAACTTCAAAGATGTGCACCGCCCTGAGGATTCACTTCAGACCATATGTCATACGTATGTTTTCACCTTCTTTTATCGTTATTAACCTGCAGCAGAAATTTGTCGCTCGAATTTATATACGTTCTATATGTATACATTTATGTATATTTATATATAGTGTTTTGTAGTATATACACATTTTTTGTGGTTAACCTGCAACCGAAATTTGCCGGTCTATTTAATATATAGCCTGTATGTATTTATAGACATCCATATATACATGTATACATAAGTACATTAAAAAGGTATATATATGTATATAATTATATATACATAAACACCTTTTTCCGTGCATAACCTGTAGCCGAAATTTTGATATATTTAGATATATAGAATTAAGATATATTCTGTATAGCGCGGAACTCAAAACAGACGTTCTTGCCTCAGGTGTGGAAGAATACGCTGGAACCGCTGGGTAGGATGTTTCCAATAAAATTCAAACTCTCCGATGACGTATGTAGCTGAATACGGCGGCGCGACACACAGGTCACGTGGTGAGAAGTAGTTCATTTTTATCTGTACTGTCTCGTGCAGTTCAGCAGGAGGAGGAGAAATTGCATGCCGGTGCTCATTTCCTAGCCAACCACGGCGCCAAACATCACGCGTACTGCCCCCGTCGTCGGGCTCGCCACCCCGAGCAGCAAACAACAGGACGAACAGTTAATAATTTCTTCACATAGCCGCCCACCGTGCGTGTTCTTGAGTGACGTGATGGCAAATCAGCATTAATGTTGGCAGTGAATTGTAAAATATTTCTGTATTTTGATATTATTTCAAAACAGCAGTACTTACTACTAGTGAAATCCGTTTTTACATGGGCAGAAGGATAATAATTGGAGTAATTGTGTCATATTTGTGTTTTTAACAATATTCCACATACTCATGGATGCTAATCAGCACGTCCATGAAACTGTCAGTTTATATACGTGTAGGCATACAACAAATCATCCATCAATCTCTATGGTATGCAAATCCTCAGAAAGGTTTTGGTATCGTTCACAATTCCTCTTTAACCAGCCTGTACTGTGCCTTTTTGTCATTATACTCCTTTTCGTTTTATATCCTTTTCCACTTGTTATTTTAACCTGTCTTTAGATCGTCTCTATGGTTTTCTTTTTGTACGCGTTCTTCATTAGTAACATCTTCTATCTTCTTTGCACGTGTGCCAGTCAGCTAAGTATTCTGCTTATCGTAGTTATCTCGACATCATGCTCTGTATATAAAAACTGTTTCAGAATTCTCTGTATATACCATAATTATATTCATTATATACCATAATCCGTTTTCTTGCAAAGCACCAACAATCTTTGTATGTATTTGGTTTTCAGGATATATTTGTGGCTTCCGAAGTTTTTTTTATAAGTTTCTGTGTTTGTTCTCCATACGATAAAACTTGTTGGATTATTGTTTTGTAGTGTCGTATTTTGTGGCTTTAGTGAGGTGTTTGAAGCGCTGTTTCCAGACCAATTAAATTTCCTTATGTAGTATATTTCATTTAATATTGCGCTCTTGATAATAATTTTATTTCCTAGATACTCTAAACAATTTGCTTTTATGTTATAATTTTTATATTATTCATCTCGAGTTTATTACTTTTGCTCGCCTGTATCGACACTTGCAAATATATACACTGGTGGAAAATGAAGAATGAACACCACTCAAACGGTGACGTAGAAACACCATATGCGCTGGGGCACTGACAGAGGGCAGTACATGCAATGATTAACAGTGCTGTGCTGTGGACAGAATAGGAACTGCGTTCTGGGCATAACACCGCTGAGCCCAATACAACTGTAGTTGACTAGGTCAAAGAGTTACAAAGTTGTTTCAAGCATCGGCCTGTTTGTAGTAAGCGTTGTAGACATGCCACGACGGCATAGACGACCACACTTCGTGCAATTAACGGACTATGAACGAGGTCGTATTTTAGGTCTGAGGGAGGCTGGATGGTCCTTCCGAAGAATTGTCCAACGCGTAGGACGTGAAGTGTCTGCTGTGCATCATTAGTGGCGCCAGTGGTCCGACGATGGTGCACATGCTCGTCAACCTGGTTCCAGACGTTAGTGACATACGGATTCTCGCCTGGGCCGCCGCATCAGACTAGCAGCCATTGCTGATCGCACGATGACCGCCACACAGATTAGAGCCACTGTTGCACCCAGGGTGTCAGCTAGGACCATCACCAACCGTTTGCTGGACGCTGGGCTACGATCAAGGGTGCCGCTCGCCAGTCTTCCTCTAACACCTCATTACCCTGCAGCCCACCTCGGATGGTGTCGCGAACGACGCAACTGGAGGGAGGAATGGCGCGGAGTTGTGTTAAGTGATGAGAGTGCGGCGTCGATCAGGAGAGTGGCAACAACCAGAGTGTATACGGCAGCGACATACAGGACCAACTACTGGCAGTTGCCTGTAATGACCGTACGCCTGTGGTGTTTGTTGAGGGAACACTAAACAGTGAAGGCTACATCCAGAAAATCATCGAACCTATTTGGTTGCCATTCATACAACGCTAAGGAGATGTCCTCTTCCAGCAGGAAATTGCCTGTGCACACACGTCTCGTGTTACCCAACGCGCTCTCGAAGATGTTCGTCAACTCCCCTGGCTAGCACGATCACCCGAGCTGTCCCCCATAGAATATGTGCGAGACATGATGGGAAGCCGTTTTGTGCGGTCTGCAATACCGGCAACAAACCTTCACCAGGTGCAACAACAGGTTGGAATTAGCGTGGAGCACGGTTCCCCAGGATGACCTCCGACAACTTTGTGATCGTCTCTACGCACAACTGCAGGACTGCATCGTCGTTAAAGAAGGCTACACAATATACTGACATTGTTATTCAAAATACTTCGTAGCCTCTGTCCATAGGTGTACAACCCTGTGATCGTTATCATATACAGTGTACGTACATCCCGTATTATTATTCAATATAACCTTCATCCATGTGGGATAATTGCGTCCGGGTGTTCATTTTACATTTTTCAGCAGAGTATTTATATCTCCTGATGAATAAGCCAACTTTACTGGCTTCTGCTATAAAATATTTTCTATGGTTTTGCAAAATTTTAATATAGGCAGAGCTTATCAAAGCGTCAGACTGCCACCAATATCCTATTCAAAACAAGGAATATTTTATTTTCTCACATTTGGTTTGGGTGGTAAATTGTGCTGTGTTCTTGTTACTAGATAAATTATGTTACCCTGAAGGTATTATTTTTTCCAATAAATTATAGATAATTAAACAAAACGATAACATTTTTAATGTGACGCGTGTAAGTTTTTATTTGCATTTGATGTGCAAATAAACCACTCAAAATAATTACATTTGCTTATTGAATAAATTATATCTAAATATTTACTGTCTGCTAATTTGCAGTATTTAATATGCAGTAAACCATAAATTATGCAGTGCATTTTAAAAAAAGTTTCCGTTTTTAATTGAACACCTGCGGGATCGTGCGATCTGAAATAATTGAACCATCACTGTACACATCCACGGTAAATTGCCTCATTACATTCAAACAAAATCTCCTGTTATTTTTAATTATTTGCTTTGCGCCATATATGTCCACAAAGAAATACGCACCGTGGGGTTTCGTGCAGTATAGCGACTTAAACCGATGATTTAATCTTGTGTAACATTACAAGCTTCGTCCATTTTAAACGTGAATCGGTGGCTATGGTAGATGCCATTATAATCACAGCATTAATTTGTAGGTTATGCAGCGCTGCAGTTTAACCATCAACTGCAAGCCAAGGGTCTTGGTGAATGTGCTTGAGACACGCATGGTTATTAATAAATATTTATGACTTTTGAATGGTGTGGACAGTGCTGGCGTTTACTGTCGCTAATGATAACAGGCCTACTGCATTTTCAATAACACATTTCGACACACGCCCGCCTGCTATCTATTTCGCTGCCAACATTGCTCTATTCGTGCAATCGTTATCTTAAACTATGCACTAACGGTACGATTTTTTTTCTAAGGTTGATTTCAGAAACGCTTATTTCCATAGCTGAGATTTGTTTTTTTTTTTTTCAAACGACTGAATTATTTCTTTACATATATTCGATGACTGTTATATTTATTTCACATTGTCGTCTGCTTTTGAAGTATAAATCATGAAATTATTTTAAAGAACGTTCTAAGATGATGACTTCCTTTAAATGAAAAATTACTTTGCACATCTTCTCCTATAAATATATTTATAAGATAAAACTTTATAAAATAAAATGTATTAAGTGATTTACAAATTTTTTAAGGTTTTTTTTATTTTCTTAATTACCACTACAGTGCCCTGGATCAGAGCCTTCGGAGTTTAGTATTCAAATTATATAAACTTTTTCTTGCTATTTATAAAACATTTTCTATTCAGAATATAAAGAATGAATGGAATCAAGGATGTTTAAATAGATCACAAAATAAGAAGCAATGACACACTTTGTTTCGATGTAACTATAGATAACAATTAAAAATACCTTTTTAATAAAGTAAATCAATAGAGATTTGATGTATTATTAAATACATTTACAAATTACCTTAGTATGGTTAATACTCAAAAGAGCTTGAAATACGAAGGAAACTTGTCATTTTCTAGCTATATAGAGAGAAATGTGAATGACAAACACTAACATCACACAATCTGTTGGAAATGTTTTGGTGGTATTTTAATTATTATAAATATATTGTTTGTACTGCTGAATGTTCCCCCCCTTACTTTAAATTTATCATAATTGGCAGGCAATCATTTCCGTATGTTTTTCTAATGCTTTATATTCTGGTAGCTAAAAACGATGCACGTTACGTTTCACTAACGGCAACAGCTCACCATGCCTAAAAGAAGGCGTTAATTTGTTTAATTTCAACAACAGCTGGCTGCATTAAGCGGTATATGGCGATCAACACACTTTTCTCTTAAAATGTGTACAGGATGGTAACATACATGAAAATATCACTAACACTAGTACGAAAGTTATGTCTGACGCATCAGAAAATATCAATTTAAAAAAACGTTTCGTGGGGTACGTCAGATGTTAAAATATAAGTAACATATTATGAAAGTACTATATTTATATTTGCGAATTTCCCGTGTTTCCTTGTTCACGAAAAATGTATTAATTTTACTCTTATATATGCAAGTGAGTATTGATATACATGATGAATAAATTCACCATATTTGTTTAATCAAGTAAATTTGAGTGTTGATGGTGTGAAAGTTGCTTTTACAACAAGGCATATGACCAGAATACAGTATATTTGCAACGATGACAAAGAAAGCGATACTACAATAGTTGATATTAAATATTTAAACTTATTGTTATTTAACTTGTTCTGCATGAACTTATAAATAAGTCTGCGTTGATAAAAGTATTTTTTACTGTAAAGATATTTAAAAAAAAAAACGAATATTCTTTCCAAAAAATGATACGAACAAGCAATTCGTGTTTATGTGAAATCATATTGAACAAATGAAAGGTAGTAGATATAAATGAGTGGTATATTTTAGCGATTTCGTTGTTATACGGGGAAGGAAACATTTATTTGCCTCAGACTTTGCTTAGCTCTAAAATAAGCTTTTCTACAGTTAAAGTAATGACAAATGCTTTTGTTTGCAACATGCCGCAAATGTGAGGGAGCTTGTAAAAAAAAGCCGCCGATATGTTATGGAAGCAATTTGCAGCGAGAAATATTTGTCGTTTCAACTATGCTAATATATTCCGTCGCATGAGCTCCGCCTACAGCTCCCCGTGTCCAATAACACCGCCATCACGGGGAGTTATTTATGTCGGCCATCTTCTTTACGACTGTGGCGCCCGAGCGACCCACGAGATGTGCCGAGAAGGAAGCGGGGATAAACAGGCCATTCCTCACTTCCGCACGCTTCATTTGGAATTAAAATACTCACTCGCTCCCTCCCCTCGCTCGACGCGTCTGCGATGAAACGCCGTGGATCAACTCCAACCGATAACTTATTGCTCGGAAGAAACGTGTTGCGAACCACGTCTTTAGTCCATTCTGGTTTGCTTCCAACTTTTAAGAAGTCTCGCTGAAGTTCTACTTTAGGGATGCGCCTCTCCGTCGTGCAAATGAAGCTTAACAAAGACTCCAAAATTACACTCGCGTGAAAACGCACCGCACTCGTTCTCACTAGGTTTTATATTATGTCGCATGAAAACTATGTCTTACTCGGCATTCCCAACGCATATTTTCGCTCTGTTTCTATTCATTTTAATTATGAATGAGAAATTAAAGTTAATATATTAAATGTAACTTAAAGTTCAATTTAACCAAAGATAAGATAGTTTTATGTTCACAGGGTTATAAAATTATTTTGTTTCATAAGATATTCAGGAAACAACCAAACGTGTCATATGCCAGGCGTTTTTTTTTTAAGGTTTCATTAAAGAAGTGAAGGTACTGCGAATAGGCTATACGGTGCTAAGTTTATCAGGCTCAAGTCCCGGGGTTAAAATGTGGGAAACTTTCTTTTTCTTAAAGCAACTGAACGCAGTTGCTTTTTCTTTCAATATTCATTCTCTCATTTTTCTCAACAGGTCTAGCTTTCAAGACAGTGCATAAAGAGAAAAAAATATTTTTTTTTCTATCGTTGGTTTGTTTGTGATAACCTCAGAATATGTTCCCTGCCAGTGACTTCACTAATTCGACGGTAAATAGCATACCATCATTTAGGGTTATTTACGACAACTGGGTAGCTCGGAACACTTTAGAAGGACTTTTGTTTGCATATGCGAGAGTGAAATAAAACACCACACACATCGTGTTTCTCCCAGCTACCAACTTGGTGAAACAAAATATAATTATTATATTTCAAGGCTGCCCCATTTAAAATAAATATTCNTAATATTTGAAGGCTGCCACATTTAAAATAAATATTCCTATAAACTCACCTATGTTATCCTCTGGTGCCCCGAGTAACCCCTCTTGGCAGAATTCTATTTGGTAGCCTAAAATTGGTTAATTTTTTTACTGAATAGTTATTGTATATACAAGCCATGGCAGAGCTACGTTATCACAGAAAACTCAGATGAAAAAGCACAAAAGTAGGATATGCACACAGTTGGTTTTTCTTAGAATAACTTTTAGCGACGTTCTGGGAAGTTATTTTGGCTCCCGTCCTCGTCTTAATTTTGTGTGACGTATATACATATAAATTTTTCATTTAGTTACTCTCTCCCACTGTAAGACTCATTCAAAGGAAAATAGCTTATTTTTGTCCTATATGGTTTATCGGAATAGGAATAGTATTTTTTTCCATTTTAAACCATTTTACTTTTATACTAGTATATATCTAACCAATGAACCATAGTCATTAGGTACAATGCTGTGCTAAATTTACCTGTGGCGAAAATATGTCCAAGTATTTATAATACTGTAGAAACTTACCAGAGCTTTCACAGATGATAAAATTCTCTTAGGTTAGTAAGTTCGTTTAAGTGTCATTGTAATATGTTTGATGGGTAGAGAAAAAAAAAACAATACATTACCGACATAACTAAAGAGCCTACGTTCTTCTACTTGGGTGCAAACAGTTTTTAATGAAGTTCTTAAAAGATTATTTGGCAGGTAAGCATTGTCGTTGCATTAACAGTAATATCATTATGGCACCGGAGACATATGCAAAGTATTGAGCCAATTACACACACACACATATATGTCATACCCGGGACTCGAATCCAGAAAAACCCATATCATACGCTAGCGTGCAACCAACTGTATTACGGAAGCATTATGCGGATCATCAGCTTCGGATGTAATCAGTCTCATGTTTAGATTTATAAGATTTACTAACCAGAAATATTTATACGACTGTCATTTTGAAAATAATGCCTGAGCTAACTAAACGATTTAATTTTACATAGACTACCGTAGCACTATTTGTGTGGAGAACTGGGTGAAAATCAGTTCATTGGTTCCCGAGATGTGGCATTAAATCATTTTCCCCCCCATTGGCACTATTGTAAAAAAAGGCTTAAAAAGAGCCTTTGTAAACTATGCTTCCAATAGATATTGTCAGCATAAAAAGTTTTATTGAATTAAGTTAATATTTTATAGATGTGACATACTTAAATAAATTGTTTACATAGCTGCTATTTTGGAAATAAGTGTTTCATCTTATTAAATAATGTAAGTTTACATAGCCGGCTGTTCCACTACCGAGGTGAGGAATTTGGTGGCAATTATTCGAATGGTTCTGGAAACATGGCATAAATGTTTCGTTTTCTAACCTGCGTTATCTCTGTATACATCATTCATGCTTCTAATGAATACTGACGATGTACACAGTTTGATTGAAATTTGTTTAAATTCTCTAATAGATATAACACACTACTCTACATTATTTACACTAACGGCATTAAAAAAAATGCCTGCCACACCTAAAACATGCAATTTTACATCGTCTACCGTAGCAATACATGCATTGAAAATTTTGAAGTAAACTGTTGATTGGTCTCCGAGATATGGCATAAATCCTCTATTTTTCATGTGAAGATCTTCATTACTGGCGGACAAAAAGTTGATTTAGAACATTTGATTATTAACATAGATAGTGCCACCATATAAATTTCTGTTAAAATTGTTGGGACAAGTGGTATACGAAGCAAAAATATCTACATGGCTATTTATTTTAAAAATATTTGACCAACCCGTTGAGGCATATCAATTTAGATGGACTACAAAAATATAACTTGTGGCATGAATTTGGTGAGAATTATATAAATTATTTTCCGTAATGTCATAAGAGTTTAATTTTGTATTTGATGTTAACTTCCAAAATGGCGGAGGAAAGAGTTTATGTACTACCATATTTGATACTTGCATATATACTGCCAGTATAAAAAGTTAATTTGAAACTGGTCGTATGGTTTCGTAGACAGAGCATACAACGCTAATGCATATATATATATATATATAGCAGCTACCTTTAAAATAAATGCCAGAACCACTTAAAAAATGCCTGTTTACATGACCTACCATAGTAGGTACTATTTGTTTGCGAATTGGGTAGAAATCGGTTGATTTTGTTCCAAAGATGTGACATAAATTCTTTATACCTCCATGTCACGCTATCTTACAAAATAGCTTACAAAAGTAGGCATGTGTTGGCTTATATGATGGTTGTAACAGATAAATTTATGGTACAAATATGGTCAAAATTGGTCGGACGGTATATTAGACATACCAAATAACACTAAAATGTCTGCCATTTTTCGAGATATAATGTAATAGCTATATTTTATCATTTAGTGTTATCTTTTAAGATGGCCGGCCAACATATATATTTCTAAATTAAATGCATTGCTGATGTTCTGGCAACGTACACAATTTGGTTTAAATAGGTTGAATAGTTCCCGATATATGACACAGCACCTTAAATGTTAAAATAGCCGCTTTTTCTAAAGCAAACATCCGGCATGGTCGAAAACCAAAACTTCGGATTTTCTTACTAAGTTCTATCTGTGTAACGAAATTGGTGAAATTCTGTTCACGCGTTAAAAAGTTTTCAGGACTGGCCAAAGGGGACAGAGGACACGCACAATCACATGCACATACAAACACACAAACACACAGGCAGAAAAGTGATCTCATAAGCCTATTTTTCCTACGGAAAGTAGGCTAAAAACATTTACGGCGCAATTGTGAATCCACACCCACCCAGAGAATAACTCGGAGTCAGAACATCGAATGCATGGCTGTGTGGTTCGGAGCCCGCTTTACTCAGGAGATCCTATCGCCTTTACTTGTTCTTTGTGTAACAGTACAACACAGAAATTGACAATAGACACTGAATTTCCTAATGAACTTATAATATTCGTAACACAAGATTTGTTACCAATCAATTCAAGGTGTATTTTATAATGTTCTAATGCAGCACTAATATTCCTACGGTTTGTTAGAAAACAAAAGAATCTTTGAATAATCCAAAAATAAATACAAAGACGTATTTACAGGCTGCTGTTCGAATCATTGCTTGCTATGTCATATTTATTCCAAACATCGTCTTGCACCGCGCAGAATATTACAACAGTATTGTATCTTAGATTTCACACGATGGTTTATAAGTCCTGTACGCTGCAGTTAACGTGTTTAGCCATATTTTAAATAAGAATAGCTCTCAAAAATTAAATGTATTTTGTAAGTATTCAGCTACACTCGTAATTGTGCACATGTGTTTCTTTGTTATCAATGTTTGTCTCAGGTGACTCGAATCAGCCAAGTAGGAAGTATACTTGATAGGTTTTCAACTATAGATTATCCATGGTAAAGTGAGCACTATTGAAAACCCTCTCATTTGGAACGATATTCAATCAATATATTTTGTATTAGCCTAAGACGTTCACTTCCGATTGCAGTGGAATATGCACACTGTGTTTAATACTTGCATGGCAATATTTATTTAAAACGGTGGTTAAAGGATTCAAAGTAACTAGGGACTCAAAAGTGCTCACTTTATGGTGGACAGCCTTATAGCAAGCAGAGTGAAAACGTAATGTATGGGCGAGGGCTTTAAGAGAGAAATGCTTATTGACGCCATAGCACAAATATGCAGTACAGTTTAATTTCGTCCCACCCATCAAGAGAGATAGAATGTGTACAACGATTATCTTTCTATAATTTTTTCACGACAAGTGTATCAAGTTTCGCACACCTTTTTTTTTTTCTGCTTGTGGCAGTTACACAGGTGTCTTGTCAGCACTTACGAAATACGTCACGCGTACTCTCTCAGAAGAGTGTCTAGTCGGAAGGCGAGGAAATGAGTTAAAGTTAGGGTTTCACGTCATGCTTAAATGCAGAACTGCTAAAGACAGTTGGACCCGCTAACTGAGCTTTGAACTGCTTGACCGACTTGGTGCGCGTAATTTGGAACGCTCAAACGAACAGCGGCTTGGCGTCCTTGCCAACACGGCGTTACGGGAAGAAAAAAAAAGGAACAGCACAACGTCCGTGATAAGAAAGGAATGCTGACGTTCTGGCGTGCACGTAGAAAAGTTTTCTTGTTTGCGGTAACGAGGCGGTAAAGCTCTTTTCTCTCAGTTGGCCGCAGCAAAGAGTCGTGTATAAGCTGTTCATGGACTAGTGAGCACTTATTGAGGCAGTCTCATCAGAAATAATAACCAATAAATATAGTTAATTATGGCCTTGAACTTTTGGTTTTGAGTGTATATTACTCACGTAGCAGTGCTTTTTATTAACAAGTGGCGGAAGTATATATAGTGGTTGAAAAAAAAAAGTAACCAGGGCTTTAAAAGTGCTCACTTTAATGTGAACAGCCGTTATCAAAGATTTTTTGGCGAAACTTTCTTCCTCCGTGGGCACGAAGCCCACACAATCAGGATATTCCTCCGACTCATGCAAACAAAGCTTATCCACGCCTAGAAAATTACACCAAAGGGCAACGCACCTCATTCGTATGCACTCAGTGCAACAATATCTCGCATGTGAACTGTTTATTACTAGGCATTACCAACACAACTATTTTCTCTCTGTGTTTTATTCATATCAATTATAAATGAAACGTTGCATTTTATTGATAAAATGTAAGTAAAAATGCAATTTAATCAAAAATAAGACGCACTTATTTTAACACGCGTATAAAACGCTTGTGATACATGAAGTATCTAGAAAACAGCCAAACACGTCATATATGGGGCGATTTTTCAAAGGTTTGATTCAAAACGTGTGAAGAAACCGTAAATAGACTATAGTGATTTTGGCCACTTAAATTATTCTTTCTGAAAATTCAGTTATTGAGCCTTTGCCGTCGAATCAGTCGGATGCACTGATGTTGTGGTACCATATCAGTGCAACTCATTGGAAATCTGTAGAAATCACTCTTAAATAAGTGAATGCCGCATGTAGTAATCTCAGCAGATTTGCAGCCAAATCAAATGATTCGGAGCAAATTTAACCATTTAAATTTACGATATTTACAATTCTCTACTTAAATCCACAAGTTTTAGAGTAATAAAGATATACCACACAATTTTAAGCACGTTATTCGGCAACATAGCTATGAACGCAAACAAAATCTATCAAAGTTTTCCAACTATTTATGGCACAGAAGGGAGAAAATAAATTGTCATCAATTTGGCTTCAATATTTTCGTATACCATACTGTGAAATTACTAACGCGATTAAAGAAAGAAAAAAAATTAGTTATCAGAAAAATGAAAATTTTTGTTCCGTATTGCTTTGTTTTTTTTTACGGCAACAGCCATCCGTCTTTGTTGTATGTCGATAGCAGGCAAACAGCAAGAATTTCCGTTTTTTCTTTGCGAGGCGTTTTCTATGTATGCACACGTGAACAACTGCTATGAAAAACATGATAGGTCCTAATGGCTGTTTACGATGAAGTGAGTTTTTTTTGGTATCCCTGATTAAGATTTACTTTCCGCCTCATTTATTTGCCTTCCACCATATGTATTGTTTACATTACTATGAGTCTCATAACTTTATTCACGCGTCAGTCAAATGAAAATGTGAAATTGCTATGAACCTAAATGTGTTGTACTACAATGTTTACAAAAGAACAACAACTTGATTGGCCTAAAATGTAAAA
>NQII01002281.1:288637-362244 GCA_002778355.1 Clitarchus hookeri | reverse complement strand
CTCCGGCATCAACTCCGACCTGATGCCGATCTGCATGATATATCGATGGCCATTTACAACGGCTGTGTGCCGACTTGCCTCGTGAGAGGATTCAACGGCTCCCTTCCGAACTGAATCGGAGTATGTATCAAGGCCCGAATGGGTGCTACGTTCTACTGAAATGGGGCCAGCAGCATTCGCGCACCGCCAACTCTGTTGTCCGAGTGCTATGATACTGGAATCATCGTAATATAGTCATATGACCTTCCAAAATGTGTAGGATCGATTCATTTCCACCACTACTTTTAGATGCTTAACTATTTTCCCGTGAGTGTATTTCAACATAAACCCTGTGTGGAGTACTTTTGGCAGTAAATTATATTAAAAAGAACTCAATGTGTAAAGTTGAATTAAAGTTGTGGACTTTTTTTTATTCTGGTGATTTTAAAAGTTGGTTTCTTTTTACTATTGGTATGATCGCTGGTTGGCCTACCTGGAGCTATTTACACGCTTGAGACTCAGAAGCGTGGGAGCGATAAGGGCTACACTGCCACGCGAATCAAGCGCGCCATCGCCACTACGCCCAAGGCTCTGGACTGGCGTGACGTGGTCTCGTCGTGTTGCGTGTACATATGAGATCTTAAGTAGTGACTCTATCATTTTATTGATGTCTGTAGCAAAGATGTATACAGGACCTTATCGTAGATGCTCTCCTGTTTGGGTAGTGTGTTTTAAGATATAGCAGTTTGAAAAAGCCGTTTTTAACTACGTTGGAGGACTACAAAATATTATTTATAGCATGCGCGAAATGTTCAAAGTACATTTTAGTCCTCGTTTTGGATATGTTTTCTTTTCGTAGGTACAAAAATTAAGGACCCGTTTAATATTTTAGTTAAAATAAATGCCACTCGGCTGTCAAGACCTCGCTGTTAAGAACCGCCCAAATATCTCCAATCCACTCCACTTAACCATGACACAACGCAGTTAAATAAAGTGCCAGTTCGATAGCCATCTCAACAATAAACAAAAATAAAAAATATAATATATTATAGTCTACAGCTGCATTTATTTTACTGGAAACACTGTCTGGCAAGCGAAATTGTCACTGATGTACGAAAAGTAGTTCCATGTCTCAGCGTCGTAATAAGAGTGTGGCATTTAAATGTGTGGATTCTGAATTAATTTCCTATAGTTTCTGTTTGTTTTACGTCCTTGATAACTTCCAGTAATGCATGTACTAATTGAAAGGTTTATTTCAATGTTTGTTTGTATAGGGCCAGAAATGCATTAAGTTGTCCCAAAAAAATATTTAGCTCAGTAAACACAACTTGAAAAGCAATAGAATTACAGCTACTGTCGGCTCATTTTTTCGTGGTTGTTTCGTGTCTCAGACTTGGAGAGTGGAGTGGAGAGATTTGGGAGGGCTCCTAGCAACGAGGCTTGAGAGCCGATGAGGGTGAAATGAGGTGAGAATGGAGCAGCACTGGAATGCAAGGGCGGGCGAAATGGGAGATCCCCGAGAAAACCCGCCGACCAGCGGCATCGTCTGGCAAGATTCCCACATGCGAAAATCCGGAGTTACCCGGCCAGGGATCGAACCCGGTTCGTCTTTGTGAGACTCAGACTTGTTTTTCTGTGACGACATAGCGAAGGAATCGCGTATGTTCGAAATATTGCGCTTAATTTGGATAGTAACCGTGTTTTGTTAGTACATTTACTGGTGCTCAATAATGGTATCGAAATTCTAGTAAAAAATTTGACAATAAAATAAAAAGTAATGCTATTAAAGTTGAAATTATGATTTATTTACGCACGTAGTCTAGTATTGAAACATATGCATTGAAAAATATTCCAATTTCATTACTAGTCGCTTTAGCTGAGGTTGCTAGGTCGTAGCGCTCGGCCACAGGCGATGTACGTTTGGATTTCGGTTGGACTTTCTGTTTTTTAATAAACACATAGATCCAAAACAATTTGGGGCAACTAAGTAAGAATATCGATGATATTTGGTGTAAAACAACAAAATATTTAATTGCCTCTATACAAACAATTAATTTGTTTGGACCAAACAAACTTTGTTTGATTCAACAAAACCTTTTTCTCAGTGTGATCGACGCACGAATGTAGTGATCGAAAGGATACTAAATGAGCAGATAAACAGCCACCAGACAAAGCTTCCAAAAGTGCTCAGTTAATCGCGACAAGCCTGTATTAGCAATATTCATGAATTCGCTTTATTGACGCATGGATAATTGTTATTATGGCCGTGGTCGTTGTTATGTTTTTACGTGTGGCTACGGACGGATACGCAACAGGCTGATAGAAACCGAGGCAGGGATTTCGAAAGTTTTCTTTCAGCTGAGGAAATGTAATTGAAATAAAACGATAAGTAAGATTACTCCCTTTGTCGAAGGTCGATATGGCGTTATCTTCGGGGCACGAAACTCCGCGTAAGCAATGGTAATGTGTATGTTGTTCTCCAACTTAAGTTTAGGTCACCTGTGTTTGTAAGCCGTTCTGTTAGCATCCTGACAAAAACAGAAGATGTTGAAAAATCAATCATAGAAAATAACATTGTCACAGTTTAGTGTAAATGGCGGACGCAGTGTGTGACATTGTGCATTACGAACAAACCACGTGCTAAGTTTCAATGCTACATTTAAATGTCACCACTTATTGGATAGCTTGTCTTAATACCTTTTTTAAGTTCATGTTAATATACTAAGCGTATGTATTAATACCTGCTTCATTATCAATATACTAGCTTACAAAACTAATTTCATTTTATTCAGTGTATAATTATGCTCAAATGGGAGGGGTGAACACACTAGCCACCCTAGAAACCCTCCCCCTCCACCCTCCGCTTACCATAGCTGACTACTATAAAGTCTGAAATATCAGTGTGTCCGCTCAGTAACCACCATGCACAGACCCTTAGCTAGGACTTGTTAAACGGGAGGCCGGGAAGGAAGTTCAAACATAATAAGAAAATGTGTATATGGAAAAAAATTATGGTATGTCATATCAAACTTTAAAACTGACTATGTTTTAAAAAAATTCTAACTGAAAATTTTTCCGCGTAGGCTTTTAATGTACTTTAATTTTTCCAACCAGTTTTCAAGATTAAATACTTCACCATATGCGAAAATAATATTTTGAAATCTAATGCTATGTTATATATAATATTTGTATATAGTGTGAGTGAATTTAAAACAATGTAAAACATTGCCTACATCTGTAATTTTTTAATAACTGCCTTTTTAAGATAATTAATTTAGTGAACACTAATTGTGACACATGCATGATTTATGCGCTCTTCCATATCATGAAAAATCCAATTTGGAAATAAATTGACTTTGCGAAATCTTATAGCTCTATGCACTTCAAATAGTATGAAGGAATTTTTGTTTGCTATTTTAGTATTCACGATGTTTAAAAAGTATTATTCAGACAAATAATTGTCTTCCTTTTCCGGCACTATTGAATATTCGTGATTAAGACTTGACAATAAGGAATGTCATTGAGTAGGTAAGAGGGTGGGATTTTTGGATATACTAACCACTCCTGTTACTTTTTTCTTTTTATTTGCAGCTTTGATTGAGGTACATTCCTTAAGGAAAGCCGTTGACATGCAAAAATTATTGAATAAATATATACTTGAGGGCAAATTTTGTATTTTTTCGTTGTGTTCATGTTACCGCTAACTGGGACGCACTGTGCAGCCCTCGTTTGTTGATACAGCGTTCGTTCTTGCTTCCTATCAATGTCGTAACGAGGACCGAGAAAGAGCTCATTACTGAATTTTCCTGAAGGAACTCGAACCTCCGAGATATTTCAATAGAGACTCGAGCTGTGCTCTTTCCTGGACCGCGTCTCCAGGGGCAGACAAGTATCAACTGTATATTCAAGCAGGGTAGTGTGCTCTGGGGAGTATTTTATAAATTTACGCTACTATGATATTGTCTCGACACTAGTAACTATGCTCTCACGGGTGAAACTTTAACTCAAACATGGAGAAAAGGGCTATATTTCCACGCTTGCCAAATGATTATTTGTGTTTATCAGGGACAGGGATATTCTGCGAGTTGGCTTTGAGGACGAACTAGTTTTCAAACACGTACACATTTGAGCCACATTAAAATTGGACCATAGTTCATTAGTAGGGACCTGCAAAATTCTCATTATTTTCTGGCAGCACACTAAACTGCAAGATTTTGTATGCTCGCTTGACTTTTACTGTTGACCGACATTTTATGTGGCATATCGACAAGAATGTTTTGGTTAACAATACATTTTCAATGATATAGCGAATAATGTCTTGTAACGCGTTCATACAGTCAATGAACCTATATAAAGACCAGCAGCAAATGAAATCACTACTTTTTCTAACGTGTGTACAGGGCAGTGAGTCTATCGTGTCACAAAGTAATAACGAAAGTCTCTATTTATTACGTACACTGAGGAGGATTCTTGAGTCAATCACAAAACCTGCAGGGAAACATGGACGAAAACCCGTGCCACTTTATGCAGGTAAAAGCTTGCTTGTCAATGGGGCAGACGCCAATAAACAAATAATTGAAACTTAACTGCAGAGAACTATGATGTCTAACCTACGGGTCCCTGAAATCACTTAAGTAGTGTATTTTAGTATGTTCGAGGGTAGGGTGCCTGGTACAGAACTACATGACTAGCTCGTGTGGGTCACTAACCCCGTGCAAAGTCTTTCTGCCGCTCTGCAATTCTGGTCAGCAAAGCGATCTTCGATTTGGCATTGTCCTTGACTCTGGATGACCTTAAAATTTGTCGTCATCTAATTTCTGGTTGCCATGTTGTGATTTTTGTTGTCATTTAAATTTCGGCAGCCATGTTGTTTTCCATTTACTCACTTCCACTCGACTGCCATCTTACGTTTTCTCGTTTGTCGTTTGTATTTCGGTTAACGTATTGTTTGCCATTGTTTTCCATGCCGACAACTAGGTGACACGAATGTCGATGGCCTGCCTTTTTGTCCGATGTTGCCTGCTATGTGGCGCTAGTGTGTTTATTTTTATTCTACCATGAATATAAAGACAACGTAAAATTTTCCATACATGGGACTTTCACCTCTAACGACCAATTAATTTTAATATAACTTGAAAAATCCTCTGGCGGGGAGGAGCTTCGAACTGCTGTACCTTGTGTTGGTGGACACGTGCCCTAGTTCCCAGAGGAGCTGAAGTGTAAACTAATACATAACGAGTTTAAATGTGTCACTATCGCAAAATCATGCAAATTCAGACATTATTTTTAATTACCAAGAATATCAATAACAAAACCTCATTAAACATCACTTTTTAAAAACTGCCGTTATAAATATTTATTAAACCAATACTTAAATATTTTGAATTAATTAATTTCTGATTATAGAAACTTATTTTTATATTATCTGTGTAATCGATTATGCAGTACAACTGAGCTCAATTAATCATAGTTGTTATTATTTTGGTTATAAAATTTAAAAATTCAATATAAGTGAAATTGATTGTACACTATGGCAGAGCAATCTAAGATTCACTTTTATATAAAATTCTTATTATAATTAGGTAATCAGTATTTTATATTGCAAAATTTAGAAGTTATCCAATTTCAATTTTTTTATTAATGGCAAATTCACACACAATGAACTACCAACCACATGTTCTTTCTAAAGACATGCCTGTAGTGTGTGTGTTACAGCAAAGCCTGACATTCAGAAATCAAGACGAAACTCTCTCCCCTATTTTTGATTTACTGCAGCGAAGAAAGTTCGCCAGGTTCGGCTCAACCACAGAGTTCTTAAAAATACACAGGCGAAACAGTCGTTTGTACCGCGAACTCCAGCTGCACACACTAGCAAAATGGAATCTGTGCCCAGCAACATGTTGGAATGCTATTCACCAATCAGCACTTGGTTACCTACTGGCTAGCCGGCAGCTCAACCAATGGGAAAACATTCGCAACATGCAGTAGCCAATCAGACAGAAGGCCGGTTCTTAGAGCAACATGCTCAATGAGCGACCGAGTTTTCTTACATCAAAGTAATGGCCACACATTTTCGCTTCTGTGTACTTATCTACTCTGTGGCTTGAACTTCTGCCCTTAGCCTCACGAAGCCTCGGCCTCCAATTTCTACCACCTCAGCAGCTTGGTTCCAAGACTGTTGCATCTGATCGACCTTCACCTCACCATCTCCCCACGTCAACAATTCCTATATCATCAACATGCTTGATACTACCACTCAACATTGACTCTTCCATTTACTCTCCCATATAGCCCACCACTTTCTGTCTACTAAACTTAGTCACCAAATTCATATAAGTAAACCTCACGACCCCGAGAATGTATATAGGACATGTTAAGCCCTACAATCTTCTATAAGCATATATATGCATAATTTCTGACTCTAAGAAAGTACATAACACATGTTAAAACCTACACATTTTATAAGTATTCTTTACTCTCCAGTGAGACGATTTTCCAATAGCCAGGAGGGTATGGGGAGGAGCAGGATTGTAAACACACACTAAGGTCATATCGATGCCTTTCATCAATAGTGGCTACAAATTGGCTTAGGGGTATAAAATAACATTACTGCTTGAAGTATGGGAGTATTACTTGCAGCATGAATTTCTCGACTTTGCCAAAATTTCTACATAAGTATTACAAATAAAACATGATTAATTTACGAAGTCATCTTGCTGAAAAACGAAATGTCGGTCATCATGCAATTAGGGTATAAGCCACAACTGTAACATATCCAGATACGACAGTCCTGTTATTGCAGAATGTCCCGTACATGGCGTTCACGAGAGATGTCACAAGACAAATACACTTTTGGTGAATCACGCACATTTTCCGTAGAAGCATGTGGATCATTAGAAAAATGTTGCAGTAATTCCAGTTGGTAAGGTCTGAATTTGGTAGCCTTATCTCCAGTAGTAGTTCGATAATTATGGTTTCCCTCCCCATACACGTAAGTTGTCACTGGCACACTAACACAAAATGTTACTTCATCACTGAGAATTATCTTGTCCAAAATGCCTTTATCGACCACAATCTTAAGTGAACTTCCCGATTCTAAACAAGCTGAAACATTATCAAAGATTTAAATAAGGGATGCCAGAGAGCAAGCCACATCATGCAAGGCGATCTGTAGTATTCGAGCTTTTGGCACAGCAGCGAAATACATACTGCATGTAATACTCTCATCCTCCTTCAAGTAGTAATGTTGTGTTATCCCCTAGGCCAATTTGTAGCCATGGTTGACCATAATTGTCAAACTACTGGGGATAAGGCTACCAAATTCAGATTTTAAGTAAACTTCCTTATTCTAAACAATCTGAAACATTATCAAAGACAGTCATCTGTAATTACAAAAATTCTTTCGGTTTAACGTACCATAACTAAAGTTTCGGAGTTGAGAGACTCACTAACGATTTGAATTTCATGAGCCTAGCGTGATGTGACTGGCTGTCTAGTAAAATAAACTTCAAACAGAACCCATAAGACTGAATTAAGTCTTTCATAGAAGAAATAGGGGAAGTTAACACATCATGTAGATATAAATGATGTTTTCATTTATTTTAATGCTAAATATTTGCTTCCTCAGACGTTTGCATGTTATGGAAATAGAGGTTTCTCCGTGAAGTTTCTTCATGATGTGTCTCTTTGTTGTTTATTTTTAAGTTTTTTGTAGCCCTTTTTTGTTATCTTGATGTGACCTTTACTTTGCAATCAATTAAACTGATAATTAAAATAATAAGTTCTGAAATCAGAAAAATATACACATTTTTAAAAGAAAGGAAATACTGCTCTAATAATTTTTTAGCAATATAGTACTACAATTTTAATATTTAATTGGGTTCTGTAGTGTCGAGTAATAGATTTTACTGGTATTTTATATATAATGTCTGAAATTGCATTACTTTGCAATAGTTACACATTTAAACTCGTCACTTTGTTATTTCACACTTTATCTCTGGGAGCTAGTGCATGCGTTCACCACCACAAGGTCCAGGAGTTCGAGGCTCCTGCCCTCCAGATGACTAATTAAGTTACATTAAAATGAATATTTCGATAGAGGTGGAAGTCCCACATATGGCAAATGACACCATGTCCTCAAATTCATGGTGGAAAAAAAGAAATACATAAGCGCTACCTTGCAGGCGATATCGGAAACAAAGACGGTGGCCTCCAGTGGCAGACTCTAGCGGATGGCAGTCGAATCAAGGTGAATAATTAGAAAACAAACATGGCCATCGGCACTGCTGCCAACTAGCAGTCATATATATGTGTCTGCCGAAAAACAAATGACAAATGAAAAATCACAATGTTGCAGTCGAGCAGAAGTGAGTAATTAGTTAACAAGATGACTGCCGAAAAACAAATGACAAAAGAAAAAACACAATATGGTGACCAGGAACAATATTGTGGACATATATCAAAGTTAACCAAGGTCAAGACCAAGGTCAAATGCAAGATGGCCGCCACTAGATTGGAATGACTGAGCAAGAGAAAGTGCATGTGGGGGTCGGTAACCTGGTCGAGCTAGTCGTGATCCTCTACAAAGCAACGTGCCTTCGGACATACTAAACTACACTACTCGCGCAATTTTTCTCTCCGTAATATTTATGTATTCATTTCTTAGTTTTGTACCACTTAACAGTAACTGGACACTGGATGAAACATACATATCCTATAGTTCAGAACCAATATCGCGGTTGGATGATTTTAAGCCGCACGCTTCTTAAATGTATGCCAGCCATTCACGCACGTTCAGTGCCAGCGTAACTTAACTGATTGGCTCAGTAGATTAGGAAATGTCTTCTCACACAGAGTCGCAGCAAAGATCTAAAGGAAATTTGCAAGCTTGCACTTAAGAAGTGGTGGAAGTCTAGCTTGAGAATAAATATTTTCGCGAAAAACGGGTGGCCCTACGCATAGAGTATCGCATTTACAGCAAAGAAACCATCATTTACTGAAGCAGTAACTCAAAAAGTTAATTTCTTTCCCATCGCTACGCAGAAGTTCACACGTCTGCCATTTCGCGGATTTAGTGGGTGTATTTGTTGAAAATGGCTGCTACAATAGTCGAGAAATGTGTTTCGCGTGTTGTAATTCCGTGTGACGAAGTCAGTAATTAATGTGCGACGTGCATTTCGTTTAAAAGTGAGTAACGATTCATCAAATGAAAATGCAATTAGTGCATGGTATAAACAGTTTAATGAAATAGGCTGTTTGTTCAAGCGCAAATCAACTGGTCGTCCGCCTACCTCAGAAGAAGACGTGGAACGCAATAGCAAAAGTTTTCTGTGTGCCCAAACAAATCTACCGCGCTTTCTGCTAACGAACTGAACATGTTGAAAACAACTGTGTGAATGGTTATTCGTAAATGTTTGTGCTTCAAACCTTACAGATTGAATTTATTGTAACATGTATCTAATGATCACGGGCGTCGGTGTGACTTTAGTGTGCAGCTCATGGAAAATATGGCGGCCGTTATCGGCTGCCATCGTTTTGGACACGATAATTTTCAGTGACGAAGCAACATTTTGTGCTAGTGTGCCAGTTACAATGTACGTGTATGGGGGACGGAAAACCTACGTGATTAAGTGGAACATGTGCGTGATTCAACAAAACTGAACTTGTATTGTGCCATCTCTCATGAACGCTATACACGGGGAATTCTGTTTCGTAAAAACGAACATAACAGGACTGACGTATCTGGATATGTTACAGTCGTGGCTTATTCCCTAATTAAATGATGGCCGACATTTCATCTTTCAGTAGGATGGCAGTCCGCCCACTTCCAACATGAAAATCATTACTTAAACACAAAGATACAAGCAAGGGCGTCGCATAATACGTGCGGAGGAACACGACCAACACTATGGCTCCCATGATGACCGGACCTCACTGAGTGAGTCTTCTCTTTATGAGGTAAGGTTAAAAACAAAGTTTTCGACGCATCGCAGGAATAAAGTGGAAGTTGACAAGTCTGTATGACAAGAAATAACGTAGCAACACTTCATAAAATCGTATCGGTATGTATTATGGTTTATTGGTGGCATTTATTTATTTTATAATTAATTATCTTGTTACGAAATTGTGTGTCGTGACGTTTTCCGATAGAAGTACTAGTAACATAATTCACTTTCAACTGCAAAATTAACTGTAAATGAATATTCTATTTAGGAACATTTTAGCAATAAACAACAAAACTTGCAAGTATAAATGGAGTGTTTATGTACCGTGATAATGTGTTATGCTTATGGACACAAAATCAGGAGCACGAAAACGTATTAAGTACGTGCCTGCATCATAAAAATGTAGATTTACACATAAATATATACATATTAAAATGAGACCAGGGACTTTTAAAATTGATTATTGTTCTGTGTCGGTGAGAGACGATTTGATAACAAAATATAAACTTTTATAGGTATCTTCTTGCACACACATCGATAAGATGCACGTACATATAGTTTACGAAAGAAAATAGATGTTGTTTGCCCATGGCTATGGATGACATAAATAAATCTTGTTAGACATATTTGAAACCTTTTGAAGAAATTCAGAACATAGAGTCAGTTGTGTATAACAGGCAAGAAATAGGCACGTGATTTACAATTGATTTACAAATAAAGCACGAATACCCGAAAGTTCACTCTACGATTTATACACACTAATAACTTTCCACTTAAAGTATAGCAACGTTGGTAACAATATGAACAAGTGAATGAAGTAAACTTGGCGATCGTGCGCGCGGACTGTCTGGCTCGGCCCCCGGCCTGCTCCCTAGGCGGCGTTGTCAAATTTAACACTCCAGCCTCCCACTAAAGAAGGCCCGTGCTCAAGCACATGCAAACAAGGCGGCCTTCGCAAAGACCGTCTTATTTTTGTGTGCCTTAAGACTGAATATTTCTGTTGCACAGTCACTGCTTGAGACAGCGATCTTGAAACAGGTTTCGTAGTCGTCGAGACCTTGCTTATGACGGCAAATAGACCCGTCTTCGCCAAGTTCACCGTAGAGATGACTTGAGACTGTTTTTCTTTAAACGGCGGGCGCTGATTGGATAACTTCATACATCGAATTAGCGAAGATTTCTTCAAAATGGCGAAAACAAAGCATGTGTAGGTTGAGATAAATGATTTAATTATGCATGGGGGCAAAAATCTAAATTATCCGACTCTGAGAAAGTATTTACAGAATGTAATTCTACAGATGCCATTAGTTTTTGAGCGTAATTCGCATAGTAGAACTTAAGTAAAGCTAATTACATTGTATTAACTAGATAGCGTTAAATGTAATACTACTTATTTTCAAAATTTAATTTATTTTCTTCTCAAATGTAATTTTATTTACAATTAACGTATACGTACTTAATAACGAACCAAATGTACGGTACTAAATTATGCTGTAAACTAAATCAAAAATAAAAGTTAAAAATGTTGTAAATATAAATATGTTGTATACAGATAGTTTGTAATGCAAAGGTTATATGAATGTATTTGTCTTGATTATTTCAGTTCAAAATAAATGCTCATGAGTTTGTGCTGTTACTTATTGCATGCTCGTGTAAATAAACTACATTATTTATACAGTTTTCTTTACAATATCGTATTACACATTTTACTAAGCGAAAAAAAGCAATTTCGTTACACTCAACAAATTGGCGTCACTTTTTTTCGTTTATAATCATGTTTTTTTATGTATTTACAATACTTATGTATAGTTTTTTGACTACTTTCTTTTACAGTTTGCTTATAATATCGCGTCGTCTTTACGTCGTGGTGACAAAAAATACCTATTTATTTATATTTGGTGCCTAGCCGCCATGTCTCGTGTTAATTGGAGTCTTTGTACCATGCACCGTGCCTTAAGCTCGTGCTTGACAAAGTCGGAAGTGGAAAAAATAAGCTATTCATTGAGCACGCAGCCTTCACGAAGCTCCTATTATTTGTGGACTACGAAACATGGTGCGGAAATAAAATTGTCTTGAGAATTAAGAATGTCTTAAGCTCAACCTTGAGACGACTATGAATACCACCATAGGTGTGTTAAGTAATTCCCTTGTAATTAAGTATCGTAACTCCAAAAAAACATTTCAAAACACGGTGTATTCATGCAACAACATTTGAATAAAAATAGAGTACTGTTTGCAGGAAAAACATTATTTACAAAACCCTACATAATGTCTATTTTAAGGAACTATTTGCTTAAACTGGACCACAGATCTATCGTATTGGACTACTATTATGCTCTATTCAATAAATTTTAAATCTGGTTTAATGTAACAGTTCGCATAAGCGTGTTGTGGTCTTTTTATTAACACCAACACAATTTGAATGTACCTGTGACTTCCACTTCACTTCATAAACTTAACGATATCTTTCATGCTTTCTCATACAACCTGCAGAACCATTTACATTCATCTTCAACCTTCTTTTACGCCTTTATCACCAAAACTTTCTGGATTTTTCCTAGTACTTTTAATTGATGCCCACATTTTATTTCTTGTTTTTCACTGATCAGTCTTTTATATCTGCGGGTTTGCTATTAATTTAAGTGGAGTTATTACGCTTTTCCTCTTCTTATTCTAATATCTTAAGCAAATACATTAACGAGTTTCAGTGATTGTAATAGTACAACTTTGGAAACTATAATTTTTCTAACTTTGGTAACTCCGCCAATTTTAGTTTTCTTTACTAAACAAAATCTTTGGGTACAAATTTTACATTTTACTAAATCCAGTTTAACTACCGAATATTAAATAACATGTAGACATATTTCGTTAGATTCCCACGCCAGATCGAATAATAAAATTTATTTCTTACGCAGGTTATAACTATACAAATTAAAAGTTATATGCAGTTTTTATGTAATTAAAATTGCAACCATCCCATTTGCCCACATGCAAAACAAATAAAATCCGGTACACTTGCAACATCAGTGCTACCTGGCGGCTAAAATTTTAGTTACCAGATTATTAGATTTGAGCTTCCCACTCCGAAAGAGTACATTTCACTTGTGATAAGGTTATTTCTACTACATGGTAGGAACAAAACGTGAATTTATCATGGCAGAGTTTGGTATAAGGAACATTTCCGCCGCTAGAAGCTCAGTGTTCCAAAAGGTAATATTTAATGAAAATTATAAGCAAATGAATTATAAAAGAGAGAAAAAATTACTTAGTTACGAAGTTATTTTATATTTGACGTATGATTATTGCAATTATCCTGTTTTTTAACGTTGAAAATAGAGAATATCTAGTACCTTGCCGCTACTAGCTCTTACCTACACTCTACACCCGAAACAGTGATAATTGAGGTAAATCAGTGTAAACCAGTGAAAATTGAGCAGCTAGTAATCAGTGCCAGATAACTAATTAATATGATGGATGAATTTCATTGATTTATTTATTTCCCACTGAATGCCGAGAATTCCACTGCCACATGTCACTTGTTCCCAGTTCCTTTGTTTGATTTGCTAGTCGGCAGTAGCTAATCAACTGACATTCAGTGAATGTAATTTAACTGATTGATATCACTGGTTCTGGCTTAGAGTGTAGTGGCGAAAGTTTTACTTTTGCCAAACTTATAACATTGAACTTCCCAGCCTGTAATATAAGTAACCTTATTTGTGTATAACACACAGTGTTCGATTCGGCCCACTGACGAGATTGTGTGTGTGTGTGTGTGTGTTGGTAGACTGCGTGGAGACAGCTCGGTGACGAGCTACTTCGACTGCAGCTGGGTCAGCACCGAGGTGCTGCGGAGGAACGCCTTGGACACCCCTGAGGACGCCGACGTCGTCATCGGCTACCTCTTCATGGTGCGTGCACACAGAAAGTTTAAGTACCTACATCTACACCTCACTTCGTTGAATTCTATAGGCTGTTCATGGTTAACGGAGCACTGTGGAAAACCCTGCTTAAGGGAACTCGCTACAGCAAAATAATGTCTGTGAAATCAGTTATTGCGCGTTTATGTGTATCTCAGTAAATATACAGAGTGTCCGAAAAGTCTTTCCCGGATTACAAACTTTATTTATATCCGCTAGAGATGTGAAACTGGTGACAAAATGTTCGGGAACTAACCAATATTTGTTGCAACAGGACAACACATCTGTAAGTCTCCACGTAGGACCCTTGGTAGCACGTAGCACATATAAGTCCTGGACCAAATAAGACCTTGCTAACGTTTGATCTCTTGCATTCCTTAATTTTGCCAGTAAACATGTGAAAAAAATTACAAGTACTTTGTTGTGTGTTTAAAAAATGAATACATAACTATAATTTATGGATTTATAAATTATAATAAAATATATTTTCCGAAAGGTAACATTTTGGCATTATTAGGAGCCTATGTTACAAATAAGGCCTGACGTTTAAAATGTGGTTATAAATGGTGGATTGGGATGTATTTTATATAACATTAGACAATAAAACATAAACCTATTTTGTTTTATACATTAAGAATGTCACAAATATAACAGCATCTTTTTTCGCAGTATATTGCAGTTGTTAGCCAAACATGTCCCCAAACATAAAATAATAACATCTTAAATAATATAACTATCCTTGGATAAATTACCTTTATATCCGGACAAGAGCCAAATACTTACATACCTAATTGCAAAATTAACCTATCAAAGTTTCCTCAACATAACTGTAGCATTTTAAAAAGTTTACACAACACACTTAATCTGATTCGAAGCACTCGAAGCATTCCCACATACCTATCTTGTCTCGTTTTGTAATGCCAAAACATTTTTCATTAAAATACTTCAGGCATGTGTTACACAAGATCATGTAGGCTACTTCATCAATTTCACAGACGAAACCATGCCAACTATCGTTCGTTACGTTCATTCCATTTGTGCTAGGATTACCGAACTCGTCTAGCGATTCTCGATTCTTTTGAACATTGTGGTTTGATTCTAGTCTTGGCATCTTGCGTGTCCTTGGTGTCGTATCCTTACGTTCCCTTGTGCTCTTGGCATAGGTTTTTTCCTTTGTCTTTATTGGATGTGGTTTTGGGTGTTTCATTGTCTTTCAATAATGAAGTTACTACTCTCTGGCCCCGCCAGTTAATGGACTTTTTCCAGTTCGCAGTTGCCGTCTGGAGTTACGATGTTGACAAAATTTCGGTAAATGACATGTTGAAATATTCACCGGAAGAGTCACCTGTATCACATTCAGTTGATTCACTTACTCTTATTCGTTGATTAATTAGATGTTTCCTTTCCCTCATTGGATCATTAGAATGATTGGAGTCGTTTACATTCTCAGCATTTGCAACATCTTCCTGTGNGAAGGGGGTGGGGTAAGGGGGTGAGGGAAGTGAGCCAAAGGCGTGCTGTAATCCTCAAAACTGTCACGCGACAATCGTTACTCCAAAAAACATTATAAAACACTGTGTATTCATGAAACAAGATTTGAATAAAAATAGAGTACTGTTTGCAGGAAAAACATTATTTACAAAACCCTACATTATTTTAAGGAACTATTTGCTTAAACTGAACCACAGGTCTCTCGTATTGGACTACTATTATGCTCTATTCAATAAATTTTAAATCTGGTTTAATGTAACAGTTCGCATAAACGTGTTGTGCTCTTTTATTAACACCAACACAATTCGAATGTACCTGTGACTTCCACTTCACTTCATAAACTTAATGATATCTTTGATGTTTTCTCATACAACCGACAGAACCATTTACATTCATCTTCAACCTTCTTTTACGCCTTTATCACCAAAAATTTCTGGATGTTTCCTAGTACTTTTAATTGATGCCCACATTTTGTTTCTTGTTTTTCACTGACCAGTCTATTATTTCTGCGGGCTTGCTATTAATTTAAGTAGAGTTCTGGCACTTTTCCTCTTCTTATTCTAATATCTTAAGCGAATACCTTAACGAATTTCTGTGATTGTAATAGTACAACTTTGGAAACTATAATTTTTCTAACTTTGGTAAATCCGCCAATTTTACAGTTTTCTTTGCTAAACAAAATCTTTGGGTACAAATTTCACATTTTGCTAAATCCAGTTTAACGACCGAATATTAAATAACATGTAGACATATTTCGTTAGATTCCCACACCAGGGTGAATAATAAAATTTATTTCTTACGCAGGTTATAACTATACAAATTGAAAGTTAAATACATTTTTTATGTAATGAAAATTGCAACTATCCCATTTGCTCACATGCAAAACAGAGAAAATCTGGTACACTTGCAGCATCAGTGCTACCTAGCGGCGAAAATTTTAGTTACCAGATTATTAGATTTGAGCTTCCTTCTCCGAATAGAGTACACTTTACTTGTGATAAGGTTATTTCTACAACATGGTTGGAACAAAACGTGAATTTTTTGTGGGAGAGTTTGGTATAGGGAATATTTCCGCTGCTAGAAGCGCAGTGTTCCAAAAGGTAATATTTAATTAAAATTATAAGCTACGTGAATTATAAAAGAGAGAAAATATGACTTAGTTACGAAGTTATTTTATATTTGGCGTATGATTATTGCAATTATCTTGTTTTTTAACGTTGAAAATAAAGAATATCTAGTACCTTGCCGCCACTAGTTCTTACCTACACTCTACACCCGAAACAGTGAGAATTGAACTAAATCAGTGTAAACCAGTGAAAATTGAGCAGCTAGTAATCAGTGCCAGATAACTAATTAATATGATGGATGAATTTCATTGATTTATTTATTTCCCACTGAATGCCGAGAATTCCACTGCCACATGTCACTTGTTCCCAGTTCCTTTGTTTGATTTGCTAGTCGGCAATAGCTAATCAACTGACATTCAGTGAATGCAATTTAACTGATTGATATCACTGGTTCTCGCTTAGAGCGTAGTGGCGAAAGTTTTACTTTCGCCAAACTTTTAACATTGAACTTCCCAGCCTGTAATATAAGTAACCTTATTTGTGTATAACACACAGTGTTCGATTCGGCCCACTGACGAGAGAGAGTGTGTGTGTGTGTTGGTAGACTGCGCGGAGACAGCTCGGTGACGAGCTACTTCGACTGCAGCTGGGTCAGCACCGAGGTGCTGCGGAGGAACGCCTTGGACACCCCTGAGGACGCCGACGTCGTCATCGGCTACCTCTTCATGGTGCGTGCACACAGAAAGTTTAAGTACCTACATCTACACCTCACTTCGTTGAATTCTATAGGCTGTTCATGGTTAACGGAGCACTGTGGAAAACCCTGCTTAAGGGAACTCGCTACAGCAAAATAATGTCTGTGAAATCAGTTATTGCGCGTTTATGTGTATCTCAGTAAATATACAGAGTGTCCGAAAAGTCTTTCCCGGATTACAAACTTTATTTATATCCGCTAGAGATGTGAAACTGGTGACAAAATGTTCGGGAACTAACCAATATTTGTTGCAACAGGACAACACATCTGTAAGTCTCCACGTAGGACCCTTGGTAGCACGTAGCACATATAAGTCCTGGACCAAATAAGACCTTGCTAACGTTTGATCTCTTGCCATTTCCTTAATTTTGCCAGTAAACATGTGAAAAAAATTACAAGTACTTTGTTGTGTGTTTAGAAAATGAATACATAACTATAATTTATGGATTTCTAAATTATAATAAAATATATTTTCCGAAAGTTAACATTTTGGCATTATTAGGATCCTATGTTACAAATAAGGCCTGACGTTTAAAATGTGGTTATAAATGGTGGATTGGGATGTATTTTATATAACATTAGACAATAAAACATAAACCTATTTTGTTTTATACATTAAGAATGTCACAAATGTAACAGCCTCTTTTTTCGCAGCATATTGCAGTTGTTAGCCAAACATGTCCCCAAACATAAAATAATAACATCTTAAATAATATAACTATCCTTGGATAAATTACCTTTATATCCGGACAAGAGCCAAATACTTACATACCTAATTGCAAAATTAACCTATCAAAGTTTCCTCAACATAACTGTAGCATTTTAAAAAGTTTACACAACACACTTAATCTGATTCGAAGCACTCGAAGCATTCCCACATACCTATCTTGTCTCGTTTTGTAATGCCAAAACATTTTTCATTAAAATACTTCAGGCATGTGTTACACAAGATCATGTAGGCTACTTCATCAATTTCACAGACGAAACCATGCCAACTATCGTTCGTTACGTTCATTCCATTTGTGCTAGGATTACCGAACTCGTCTAGCGATTCTCGATTCTTTTGAACCTTGTGGTTTGATTCTAGTCTTGGCATCTTGCGTGTCCTTGGTGTCGTATCCTTACGTTCCCTTGTGCTCTTGGCATAGGTTTTTTCCTTTGTCTTTATTGGATGTGGTTTTGGGTGTTTCATTGTCTTTCAATAATGAAGTTACTACTCTCTGGCCCCGCCAGTTAATGGACTTTTTCCAGTTCGCAGTTGCCGTCTGGAGTTACGGTGTTGACAAAATTTCGGTAAATGACATGTTGAAATATTCACCGGAAGAGTCACCTGTATCACATTCAGTTGATTCACTTACTCTTATTCGTTGATTAATTAGACGTTTCCTTTCCCTCATTGGATCATTAGAATGATTGGAGTCGTTTACATTCTCAGCATTTGCAACATCTTCCTGTGNCGTTTCCTTTCCCTCATTGGATCATTAGAATGATTGGAGTCGTTTACATTCTCAGCATTTGCAACATCTTCCTGTGGCATTTTAGTGACCGCAGAAGGAGCAAATGCCTCGTCCGGGATTTTGTGTGGATTTAAGGGATAAATTCCCGTCGCTCTGAATCCACTGACGATGTTTGGTGCAGTTACAGATCTGGCCCAGACCTTGCTAAGAAGAGGGCTAAATGTGAACCTAGTCCACTTAAAGTTCTTTTTTCTCTCATATGCCAAAAGTAGCTCATCATCCCATCAACTTCCAAACGACTTGAAGACGAATTTGTCTAGCGGATGAAGTTCGTGGGTTGTGTTACTAGGTAGGCATTAAAGTAGTCTGCTGCACGCACAACGTTCGCGTCAAGGTGACTTGAGGCCCCATCAAAGATCAAGAGCGCTTTTCCGTCCACTTTGTACAGAGTAATGTGTTCGAGCCAACGAATAAACAGAGCAGTTGTCATAGAGCCTTACTGCACATACAAATCACGGTTCCAACAGGCATGTCGTTGTACCATTCCGGCTTAAGTCGCTGTCCTTTGAGAAGAATCGTAGGAGGTATGGTGGTGCTGATAGCATTGGCACATGTCACTACTGTTATATTTTCCGAACGCTCCGGAGCCAGAAACTTAACCCTTTTCGCTCCTCTGCGAACCAAAACTTTCTGCTGATGGTAAATCGTTAGTCTCACGCCTTTTTCATCTATGTTGTAGATCAGCTTCGGTCTTTCCATTAAACCATTTTCTAGTAAAATCTCGCGAAGATTTTGAAAATGATCATTAACTATGAATCGGTTCAGCTTCGAAGCTCGATGGGGTTCATGATTTGCGCCTTTCTGTTTGCAATTTCAGGATCTCGTTCGAGGAAAAGACGTAACCATTTCCTATAGGCGAGCTCTTTACTGGGGTTGAAAGGATGTGCTACGTTTTTCATTGCACAGTAATTGAATATGTTTCGCCGTAAGAGTTTTTAAAGTTAGAGGCATGCCGATATCACCCGTGCGGAAAATTCGTTCACGAAGTTCATTTTCTTCAGATACCGATAAGTAAGTTTACCTACCAAGTTTTCTGACTGTTGAACCGGTTTTCAAAGGGTTCCGCAATGAAGCGGCCTTATTCGCACTCAATGTCCCACTGTTTACACTTTACATTGCTTCTTGTAATTGCTCTTCCGTCCACTCAGCCCATTTCGGCTTCACCTGTTGCTCTTCAGTAGCCTTAACTTTCCCTGATGCCATATTCACCTGAAAAATAGGACACGTTGTTGTAAATGCTCCACTGTAGAGTGGCTTGAGGGTGTAGACCAATAAAGCCAACTGGCCTTATTGGTGTACACCTGCCCATTTACACCTTGGCCTTAATAGGAATACTTACACGATGGTGCATTTTCGCTTCTATTTCCTTAAGACTTTAAAAATTGTTAAATACTAATAATGTATTCGAAAGAAGAAAGGCACAGATATAAGAATATCTAGACTACTTGTTTGTTTTTTGTAATATTAACGTAGTTTGAAGCGAAATTCACTCACCAGGAAATAAAAACAGCCACTTCGCGTCGTACCATGAACACTACTGGTGCTCACCTAGTTGCTACTAAAAGAAATAGAGGACTCGGTTTTGTGGTGTCACCACAATATGTCAGTTGCATACAAGGGCACGCAGCTAGTTTTTACTGCGCACTGCGGGTTTTTCTAAAACAACCATATGGTCTTATTGGTATGCATGGCCTTATTTGGTCTATTTACCTTAGTTGACATTCAATTTCTGTCCATACATTAGCCAACATCACAGGAGGGATCGACTGTGGATATCCGTTGTTGCAGAGTTCCAAGACCTACTACAGAAGTTCTGAAGCATTTTCCTTGAGATAAATTCATTGAAAAAATCTAATGGGGTTATGTCAGGAGAGCGTGGGGGCCAAGCTGTTAGGCTATCACGACCGATCCATCGTCCAGGAAAAGTGGTATCAAGATAGGCACAAACCTCCAAACCCCAATGAGGAGGTGCACCATCTTGTTGAAAAACGACATCTTGGTGATACTCAAGTAAATAAGGAACAGCAAACAATTGCAACGTATCCCGATACATTGGATATGTGATGGTACCCTCAGCGAAAAAGAATGATCCGACAATTTCGTCCTGTAAAATCGCGCACCGAACATTCGGCTTTGGGCTGCCTCTGATACACTCTGACACCTCACCAGGGGGTTCTGAACCCCAAATACGCACATTATGCCAGTTCACTACACCACTAACAAAACAAATGTTGCCTCGTCAGAAAAATCAACACGTCTGAAATAGTCATTATCGCCCTCAATACGTGATAACATTTCGACGGCAAAGTCATACCGACCCGTGGCGTTATTGGGTAACAAAGCCTGAACAATTTGCACTTTGTTTGCACGAAACAATAAACGTTTGTATAAGATATTATGAAGAGAACTTTTTGGCATCTGCAATTCACGTGAGGCCCTACCCACTGATTTGTTGGTACTTCTCACTAAAGTCTTTCTCACTGCGTCCACTCTTTCAGAGGAGGTTGATGGTGGACCAGTTCTCGGAAGTCAGCAACAGATCATGTGTTCTTGAACTTGCCATACCACGACTTAATGCTATTGACATCGGGCGACATCTTTCCATACGTTATGTGAAAGTTCATCTGCACTGTTATTGGTGGCCGGATCTCGTAGTACCAGTTGGCACACTGAGTTTTTTCCTGATTTGTGAACATTTCCGGTTTCCTAGACACTGCAACTACTACACTACAGCCACGTTACTGAAACCTGCAACAAAAAACTTGGTTAGTTTTCCACAATTTTGGCACCACTTTCATATGTCTATCTTGCATATAGCGGATATAAAAAAAGTTTGTAATCAGGGGAAGACTTTTCGGACATCTTGTACTTTCTGGGAATGCGACTTCTTCTTTATGGATTCCCTGCGCAGTTTCAGTAAGGCTTACGTTGCGTCCAATAATATCCTCCTTTCGCATTGCTTCCTATTACCAAACGTTTTCTTGAGGCGTTTAAAATTATTTACTATCCTTCTACCACATGTAAAAATGTATACTGTCATTACTTTATTCATGCGTCAGTCAGTTGAAAGCGTGGAATTTTTATGTTATTAAATGTGTTACTAATGTGCCAAGTCGTACTCTAATATGTATAAATGAAAAAATTATGTTGCTTTGCCATAAATTTAAACATTACACTTGCGATACGTCTAGACTAGACTTATAATTTCACTTGAATCGCTGCCAACTTAACTGGGATCTTGCGCGCCATTGTGTTCGTTAGCGTACCTGTATGAAGTTGACGGGTGGTTATTTTCATTTCATCGGTTGATTTCAAAAGTGCTATATTTATCGTCAGCAGCCTATATGAGAATATTGTTGAACAGAAGAAGTGACGAAGTCATTACCTAACTTCTCCTCGTTTTTAACGTTAGTAACCTTGCTTGCCGCGAGGTAGCTGTGTAATCGCCTCCGTACGCTCATTGCGCCATTTTGGGGGCAAACAGTGCCTATTCGAGCTAAAGCTGATTCTCTTTATAATGACGGATTTTTACGTTCTCAGATTATGCCGGCCAGACAGAGAAAATGTCGCCGACAGCCAATCAGAATGCTACTTGCCGCTTCTGCCGTGTTAGCGTTGTCTGCACCGAGTAAGCTGGGCCTATCTCAGTTTTTTTCTGCGCAGATATCGTCGATACTGCCCACAATTCAGAGCGTGACGTCCAAGGCGACTAAAAATAGGCGTTAACGACAAGTAACCTGAAAGAGTTAAGGGTTTTAACTCAGTCACGTGACCAGATTTACTCGATCGCTAGGGATTACCCAAGTTGTTATTGAACGCTCAATAGCAATTCAGGGTTTTGTGATGGTGGGAACTCAAAATAAGCTTCGATATTTTGTTGAATTATTAAGTGATGCGCTAGATAATGGCAATAACGACGAAGAAGAGTTTTTGTAAAATTATTTTATGTCCAAAGCGAACTCGCAACTAACAAAAAAAAAAAAAGACACTGCATCAAGAAGTACTACACAAACACAGTGCCTTCGTATTCAGCGGCAGTATAAATTCACAGAGTAAGTAATTACACAGAGACGAAATGGCGTGTCGGTTCCTTCGATATGGGCGTACCCATTCTCTGATTGGCTATAGAGTATCTGGAATTGGGCCTTGTGTCTGACTTGATACTGCGTCCTGAAAAAGGTTCCATATTGGCTGGTCTTCCACTTGGCAAGTAAGTTACCAGGCGCTGATTGGCGAACGGCATTCTGACATGTTGGCGGCAAGTGACGCCATTTTGCTGGCGTATGCGAATGGAGCTCACGGGATAAGCGACTATTTCACCTCTGTATTCTGAAGTACTCTGTGATAAAATCATCTTCCGCCATAGCTACTTTAAAAATGCCTCCCGTTTGTTCTAACAAAAATACGATATTTGCTTTCATGCTCCTCTCAACGTCACTTTTGGAAATGCCTGTTTTGTTTTGTTAGTTTAGGCTGCATTGTTTACATATTTTCTCGCCATTTCACTTTTTTCCGTCTGCTGAAGCCCATTTACCCTGCTGTCGAGCCAGGTTAGTCCGGGGTTGATCGAGTTAACTGCTGAGTCAACTCGTTAGAATTTCCGAACGCTAGTATACTTCTATCGGGTCACTTACGGAACGAGACGAATAGATGTTTTACCCTAACTGGGTTAACCGCGTGACTTTTCGTAAGCGCCTCTAATGAGGTTAGGACTTATAAACCACATTGTAAAAATTGTTATGTAGATTTACAGACAATTATTTTGAAACTAGTTGACAACATTGTAAATATGGAGATAAATAATTATGTATGTTTTCTAAAACAGTGTGTTGTAAAATTATAATATTCCACTCGTAGTGTTACAAGAAAAATTGTTGCAACTAGTTTACAAGTTGTCTGTAAAACGTACAGAAACTTTTTACAGTACATACGAGGAACGACAATCTTTGTTTGATGCATCAGAAAAACTACAGAGAGATAAAAAGGAAAAATAAAAACACTCTAGATGCAAATAACTTCCAAGGAAAGCGAACTTACTTCTAAGTAGTTGATGGACAAAACCAAATAAAACTTTGCATTATGAGTACGCGCATAAGGTATAAATCCTGGAAACGTGTAAATCGCTGCGACTTATGTCGTCATTGGTGTCTGACAGGAGAAAAGAGGACCATATCTCACTCTAATAAGAGAGAAGGAACGATATCTTGCAATAATTTCTTGCCTGGCCGCATAACAGTGCCACGAGCACATGAAGGCGAAAACAGTGCTACCTAGTATCGGGAAAGAAAACTGTTGTCAAAAACTCTGAGAATTTTTGTGATGGCGTCGCCCCTTTTACTGAAGAATTAAAATCAGTGTTATTGTAAAATTATAAACTCCGATAAATTCTCAAAATGAAAATTTGTAAATCTGTGGTATTGTTCACCTTCATAGCGAAGATTCACCAGACAACCGATACCATCATTATATATCACAGTTCCTGGGACTTCCCACACATCCAAAGGATCGATAACACGTCTGTGGCTACACTTGGTCCAGCATTTGTTTTTCCGATGACAATTCCGAAGAGCGCTTGTACACAAAAATAAATATACCAAGACAATGCTTCTAAGTCGGTTGTGTTTCCTGTGATATAACAGGTAATAAATGTTCGATTTCATAGGACTTGAACATCTGCCATAATTATACCTAAATATTTGTAATGTTATGTATGTGCTGAAAGAGTGTAGTCCATTCACGGTTACTTCCAACTTTTCTGAAGCCCTGCTAAAGTTCTAGTTTTAGTATATTCCTCCGCCTCATGCAAACAAAGCTTATGAACATTACACCAGAATGCCAGCGTACCGCATTCGTGCGCACTCAGTGTAATACTATTTCGCATAATAACTATTTCTTGCTAGATATTACGAACACACCTATTTAACCCAGTTTTTATTAATATTAATCATAAATTAAATATTGTAATTTATAGATCAAATATTACTAAAAGTTCAGTTCAACCAAAAAAAAGTATTTTTATATTACGACACGTATAAAATGCTTGTAATACATGACATATTTAGGAAACAGCCAATCATATCACACATGGGGTGATTTTTCAAAGGTTTCATTCAAAAAGTGTGAAGAAACCGTGAATAGAATATTTATTAAATAGGTAAATAAATATGCAGACATGTTCGCAACTGTTCTTTTTAAAATCTAAAACCAACAATAAAACAAATAATTCACTATGGTGAGTGACAGGAANTAAAATATTACTAAAAGTTCAGTTCAACCAAAAAAAAAGTATTTTTACATTACGACACGTATAAAATGCTTGTAATACATGACATATTTAGGAAACAGCCAATCATGTCACACATGGGGTGATTTTTCAAAGGTTTCATTCAAAAAGTGTGAAGAAACCGTGAATAGAATATTTATTAAATAGGTAAATAAATATGCACACATGTTCGCAACTGTTCTTTTTAAAATCTAAAACCAACAATAAAACAAATAATTCACTATGGTGAGTGACAGGAAGGAGAGAGACTGGTGGTGTACTGTCACAGAATAGGTAAGAATATAGAAGTGAAATGACGTGGTGGTTCCTTTGATGTGGGAGTGCTCATTCGTTGATNGCTGATTAGCAGCGTGAGGCCATTCGATCAGGCCTTGAATCTGATTGGCTACTGCGTGCTGCGACAGATTCCATATTGGTTGTTCTGCTGGCTGTCGAGTTATTTACCAGTAGCTGATTGGCAAACGGCCTTCCGACATGTTTCTGGCAAGTGACGCCATTTTGCTGGCGTGTGCGATGGGAGTTTGCGGTATGAGCTCCCGTTACCCTTCTGTATTCCTAAGTATAGCCAGTTCACGGCAAACTTCTGAAAGCCCTGCTTACGATCTACTTGTTTACACAGTGTGTATTTTCCCACCATATGTACAATTAACACTGCCATGGACCTGATCACTTTATTCATGCGTCCGTCAAATTACACTGAAAATATTTTCAAAGGTAAATATTTTACAAATTCGCTTATTTTTGCACTTAACGATAGTTTATAAAAAATAAAGCAAAATAAATAATTGCATTAATTACAAATGTTTACAAACAATTTTCGTTCAATGTTAAGATATATAACTACTTTGCCTCTGTTGTTACCAACTTTATTGGGCGCATGCTAGTCAATGTGCCCGTTAAAATACATACATATGTGCAGGTAAGGGGCAGTGACACTTCTCAAAACTTTATTTCAAAAGTGTTAAATTAACCGTGAACAGACTTTATTTTCGTGGTACTGCGTTTCAGGGAGACGTGGAGCAGTTGACGGTGGTTGGCGACCCTGCGGCGGTGGCGCAGCAGTGCTCTGTCACGCGCACACACTTGCTGGACCCGTTGCTGCTGCCGCCTAGCGGCCAGCCCTCGCACCGCAAGAGGACCGCCGCCCGCAAGGGCGTACACTACGGGTACCGACACCATACCTTGAAGCAAGGCCACCCTCCGTCTAATGACCAGCGACACCTTTTATTTCGTGAAAATACGTGTATATCACTACTAGCTGTATTTAAAAAATAACAATGTCGGGTGGTTTCAGTTTAAACGCGTCTTAGGTGTGTGCCCTCGGTACCAGTTTAAGACTAACATTGCCCCACACTTTTCCATTTGAAACGAAAACATTACAGCCTCCACCTTAATGTGCACTTAGTGGTTAACAATACTTACAAAGATCCTTCGAGCATTCACGTGAAATTAAATCAGGTGGTACAAAGTTACCCTGGCTGGTACAAAGTTACCCCAATGATTGTACCGGAGTAACGTAATTCTAACTGCTGGAGCAAATAAGAGAATATCGTACGAAAATACGTTGTCAGTAACCAAAAGAAAGTTTTCACTGGGATATTGAAGTCAAGCATGCCCGTAAATATTTTTGAAATTCTGGTTTTTCAAGTCATGGCAGAAAGAGGAAGAGGAGTATGGTAACACTTTTCTTGTGCTACAAATTTCAACTGCGTTACAATTAAAATAATTTAATGGAGTCGACTGCAGAGCTAATTAATTGCCGCTTGTAATTTGCTTCGAGTTATAGTGGTTCCAAATACTGTAAATTACAGAACAAGACTTAGGTTAAGGAAGCACGCGAACTCCTCCTTATTCTTCTCCATTCCCCTAATTGGGGCCAAATATAATGTAGGCTGATTTTAATATTCTTTGCCTGTCCCCCAACATTGACTCACGGTCTTCCTACAGAACTGTCAAAATCACATTTTCAAATAATTTCCCGTTTTTTCAACACCCCACTCATTGGTTGACACTTCTTTAATTTACATTCTGTTTTTAAAAATGAATTTTCAGCTTGTGGCGTATCGTTACACACGCGTCCTCTGTTAATTCTGTTGCGTAGCATTTTTTATGTGTGTAAAAATAGAATTATAATTTTCAAGAAACAAATATAGATTCCAGAGTTTCTGAAAATCACATCTCAAATAAAAACTGACGACCTCCTGCGGCGTAGTCGGTTGGTGCGCCGCCGGTCTGTGGTGCGGGAGGTTCGGGGTTCAAATACCAGGTAAGGCATGGGTGATAGTTTGACTTAGGTCTTAAGTTAGTTTGTAAGCCGTCCCCTTATAAGCCTTCAGGCATATCACCGGGGGACGTTTATAAGCTCTTTCCAATCCAATCAAATAAAAATGTTGCTGATTTTTAAACATACGAGTAGGAAACAAGTTTCACAAAAAAATATAAGTATAACTGAAAACAGCAAGGATTGTTTTGAATTCATTTTGATATAAGCCTATAATTTGAATAAATTATTTTGCTAAAATTCAAGGACAGCCACATATTGAAAATGTGCAAAAAAATTCCCTTATTAGCAACGTATTAAAAATTGCAAAACTTCATCTGAACGATATCGCTGATATATTGGGATGTTTTAGGAGTGATATTCCGCAATAACATTTCGAGACATAATAGACTTAAAATAACTGTAGTGTCGTTTAGTTTATTTGATTGGCTGAATTATATTTCAGCTGGTGTTAATTGTTTACGCGTTAATCACGGAAACTAAGCTCCCCGGTAAAATTCACAAACTGCTTTTTACGCAGGCAGCAGAAACGGTAAAATCAAATCTGCTGGGGTGTGTACATAGTATTTAAATACGCCATGAGCTCCGATTTTTTTTTCCGCTAAAATCTCTGGCTATAAATTGACATCATTTTGCAGTCTAAATTATTCAATTTCTGCAAGTGAGTAAGGTGTATGTTCCAAAAATGTTGAAACTGTAGTTTTGACACGTTATCATACAAAAATAATGTAGATGATTACCACATTTGTAGGAGATCGCAGTAGGGCACGGAAAATTTAGCGAATTTCAGGAAAAACTAGACTTCTGGCACATATACAATGTGTTTTTAACTGCATGTCGAAATTCAAACCATGGTGTCTATGGTTTAATATAAACAAGAATTCCTAGTAGTAAAATGTTTGGAAAATTCACCTAGTATTTGTAAATTGAAATTGAAGGAAACAGCGCCGGTAGTCCGAAACTTCACGTACTTTCGTGCGCAAATTGCACATCACGAAGGCGAGAGGAACTGGCGCATTATGCGGCGGTCGCCTGTATATAAGATGAGGCACCTCATGCAGACCATCTTAATAACACTGCCAATTTCAGAGGAAGAAGATAATGTTTCAAACAAAAGTTGCTTGGATCCAAGGCGCTAATAACTTGATAGTAATAATTTATCCGTGAGTGGAAGGGTAAAGAATATACAAAGGTAAACTTCGTTAATTTAAATGGAATAATAATTTTTATTAACACCTCTCGACAGTGCGTATGAATATGTAATAAATACGATGGCATTTGCCGGTCATCCAAGATGGCTGAAGGTCAATGACGAAGCAAACTGCGTCGCCGCACGGAACAATGGGCCTACGTAGCGCCGTCCTTTAGTGGCTGTAGCCGNCATATGAATATGTAATAAATACGATGACATTTGCCGGTCATCCAAGATGGCTGAAGGTCAATGACGAAGCAAACTGCGTCGCCGCACGGAACAATGGGCGTACGTAGCGCCGTCCTTTAGTGGCTGTAGCCGTCATGTAGCTGACGCCAGCCTAAGACTACGCTGCCTTTGTTATTTTATTATGATATCAGGTGTTCAAATTGGTGCCCTTGTGCATTAATACATACTGTAAAGCGANGCTGCCTTTGTTATTTTATTATGATATCAGGTGTTCAAATTGGTGCCCTTGTGCATTAATACATACTGTAAAGCGATTATGAGTGGATAATAATGCGCGTCGAATTTCATCTGGACTTATCGCAGAACATGCTCGTGTTATACGGCCTTTCATGTTCGTCGGTGGATCTTTGTAGACCTGTTGATTTAATGTTCTTCACAGATAAAAGTCCATAGGCGTTAATTCTGGGGAACGTGCCAGCCATTTCGTGTTTCCAGACCAACCGATCCAACTACCACCGAAAGTTCTGTTAAGAAACGTTTTAATTCTCTGTGCAGAATGAGCGGGACACCTGTCGTGCTGGTGTCACGTGGTTTGCCTTATGTCCAGTGGGATGTCTTCCAATAATTGTGGCAGCACTTCTGTTAGGAACTGTAAATACTTGATTGTATTTAGTGTCCCGTCAATAAAATAGGGACCAATTAGGCTGTTATGTACAACACAGCATCATACATTTGCAGACCATGGTCTCTGTTTATCCACTTCTCTCAGCCAGTGTGGGTTGTCAGTTGACCAGTAGTGCATGTTGCGAAGGTTAATCTGCCCGTGGTTTGTAAATAACACTTCATCCGTTAACAACATCTTGGACAGAAAAGTGTTATCGGATTGTAGTTTTCGTGGACACCATTCGGAGAACTGTACCCGATGGCGAAAGTCAGTCCCATGTAGCTGTTGATGAAGTGAAATGTGGGAAGGATGAAATTTGTTGCTATGTAATATTCGCATAACACTCCGTTGACTGGTCCCTTTCTCACGTTCAAGCCGCCTCGTGCTGACGTGTGGATTGTGAGCTACCGCAGACAAGATGTTAATTGCATTTCCCTCGTCAGTTGGAGTTTTTCTTCGGTGNTGACGTGTGGATTGTGAGCTACCGCAGACAAGATGTTAATTGCATTTCCCTCGTCAGTTGGAGTTTTTCTTCGGTGGCGTCTTTTCTTTTCCACGCTTCCAGTTTCTTGAAATGTTTTTATTACGTTCGCAAAGACAGATCGTGACGGTGTGACACGATCAGGATATTTCTCAGCATACAATCGCTCTGCTGCTCTAATGCTGCGGTGACATTTGCCTTAAATGAAAGCCATATCAACTCTTTAGGCTGCCGTGTGCATTGTTCCGTTCGACTAACGTCACGAAGAAGTTGTCTGATCGCTACAACAGCACAGCACAGGCTAATGGGTTATTGTTCCGTCCGGAGGCGCAGTTTGCTTCGTCATTGACCTTCAGCGATCTTGAATAACCAACAAATGTTATCGTATTTATTACATATTCNAGGCGCAGTTTGCTTCGTCATTGACCTTCAGCGATCTTGAATAACCAACAAATGTTATCGTATTTATTACATATTCTCACGCGCTGTCGAGAGATGTTAATAACAATTATAATTCCTTTTAAATTAATGAAGTTGACCTTTGTAACTTCTTTACCCTTCCACGTACGGGAAAATTATCATTATCACGTTATTAGCGCATTGGACATAAACAACTTTTGTCTGAAATATTTTCTTCTACCACTGAGATTACCGGTGTTATTCAGGTGACCTGCATTAGGTGCCTCACGCAGTATAGGAAACCATGTAAATACATCCAGACCCTACATTGCCGTTACTGCAGTTTGTGTGTTGTTGGAAATAAAATCCAATTACTTCTGGCAGCCTTTATAACTTAATTGCCAATTTCCCACTGTTCATGTATTACTACACACATGTACTAACAAGGAACCACTAGCGGCGCCCACGTACCTCGAGTTTATGGTGTCTTATATGCAGTCGCTCTCCGCATGGCGCGCCAGTTCCGTTCGCCTTCGTGATATGCAACTTGTTGCGCACGCAGGTACGTGAAGTTGCGTACTCCCGGCGCTGTTTTGCTAATTTCAATTTTAATTCAAAATATTAGATGAATTTTCCAAACATTTTGCTATTAGGATGTATTGTTTATATTATCTTATAGATGACGTGGTTTGAATTTCGACATGTAGTTTAAAAACATCTTGTATATTTGGGTGACTTTTGCAGTTGGATTACAATTTACAAGATACACCCTGGATTAATCTGAGCCAATAACGAACCTGCAAGAAAACGAGAAAGGAATGCCGTGCTACAGAGTAGATAAATACACACAAACGAAATAGCGTGCCGGTTCCTTTGAGGTCACTGCGTGCTCAGAAAGGTTCCCTATTGGCTGGGCTGCTAGCGTGCATGTAGGTTACAAGGTGCTGATTGGCGAACGGCGTTGCGAAATGTTTCTGGCTAGTGACGCCTTTTTGCTGGCGTGTGTGAGGCCGAAGTTCACGTATTAAGCGGTTGTTCCACCTTTGTATGCTTATTTACTCTGTTGCCATACCATCTTGTCAGGAGTGCCAATAAATAAATAGATAAGGCTCTAGTATTCACTGTACTTGGGGACTGGGAGTCAATTCTACATGACAATGAACCTGCGAAATTTCCCTGCCATACATCACATTTACAGTTGCACAGTTTCATACACGCGCGCAATTTATTTTACATCGAACGCTTTTAATATCCTTTAAGAGCCAATTTTGTGTCTAGAATTAGAGCGTATGTTATGATTTTGTGACACGATGTCAATGGTAATTTAATAAATAATGCCAAATGATTTGTTGATTAACACTACTCATGCTATTTTTAGAATAAATATGAGAACTTAAACTTAAAATCTTGATATGGACAAATTTTAGAAAGTTATGTTAACACGACTATAAGTGTGGACTAAAATATTTCTTGAAGTCAAAAAAGTGGCATGTTGAAATTTTTTTAATCATGTACTTGNCGACTATAAGTGTGGACTAAAATATTTCTTGAAGTCAAAAAAGTGGCATGTTGAAATTTTTTTAATCATGTACTTGTTTTGCCTGCGGTAAGGGTTTAGCTTCTAGCTGTTTCAACTTTGAACTTTATCACGAATGTTAAAATTAAAATACCTACAGGCGAACCAAATAACAATTTATCAACAAAATGATCTTCGACAAATTTATAACAAGGACAATAATTTTGTTAAATTTTGAAATGTGTATGGACATTTATATAAATTTAAAATTATTATAGTTTCTGGTAGGGGAAGCGAAATATTATCGCAACACTTGGGAGACATTAGTGGCCTAAGTGCTATTTAATTAACCTTGGAAGGGGTCAAGGAAAGAGGGATACTAATTGCCGCCATACTTTAACCTGGGAAACATATCATCCCACTCCGCCATTACCTCTTGGAGGTGTGTAGTGGTTGGCTAACGGGTTTCCCACCCCTTCTGAGGTGTGCTGTGATTGGCTGTAGCTTGTGGGGGTGTACTCTTTTGGTGGACAAAGCGCCTGAGCGACATTTGTGGTACTTTGAAATTTCTCGAGGAAGTTTGGAGTTTGAGAGGTTGATGAGGGGGGTGTAGAGTAGTACTAGGAGGGTTCAGGAGCCGGTCAGTCCTTGGTTCGAGACCCATAGAGGGTAATTAGATGTATTCAGATGTAATTGAGTAATAAACGTTAACGAGCACCTATAGTAAGTACCGAGATTCTTTACATGCATCGAGAGAGTAATTACACACTTAGTACACATGTTCACCCATCTGCTGCCGAAACACAACTGACGAGGTTGGAAGGCGAGTGGCTAGGGGTGTGGTAAGGGGTGGTAGAGGGATGGACCAGGGTGGTTCAGGAGTCTGTTAGTCCTCGGTTCGAGACCCGTAGAGGGTAATTAGGCGTAATTAGATGATAATTGCGTAATTAATTATTTCATAATGAGTAATTAGGCATAATAAGTAATTGTATAATGAATAAGTACTCATACCGATAAAATAAAATACCGGAGGTAATAAATGTACCGAGACTAATTACACAGTAATTACACACTAAGTACACATCCTACCTCGACCACCGCTCACTCATAACTAAGGTGTAAATCGCTAATATGTTGGTTTTATACGTCCGCCATATTGGATTCCCGACTACAAACAGGACTGTATGTTCAAACACACCTTAAATCCTCTTATAAGCATAGTTAACAACCATTTCCGCACTGTTTTAAACACAGACACCAAATCCATAACATACACAATATCCAAGTCAACGAAGAGAACCACATGATCAAACACACCTTAAGACTTCTTATGAGCATAGTTGGACACAAATTCCAAACTTTTTAAGATGCAGACATTAAAAACAAAACATAGATATCGCCCCCAATGACGAAGAGGGTTGCAGGATCAAATAAACCTTATAAATACTTATAAATATAGTTGTTAATCATTTCCGAACGGATTAAGATATAACCACATATTTCATATAATAGACATCACCTTAACGACAAACATGCCCGCAAGGTCAAGAATATCTATAAGCCCTCCTGTAAACATACATGCTCAACATTCCCCATTCTCGAAAGCTATACATGCCAAATCCATAACATAGCCATCACCCATGGCGACGAACAGGATGGATATAACAATTACGACTGAAGACCCGTATAAGGATAGTAAGCCATAATCTCCTATCCACCAAAACTATAGCCACCTTGTCATGAGCATCGCCCCGACGACGAGTAGCACAACAGAGTAAATTACACGTTATTGCAAAGATATTTTTAATGTATAACCTTGTTCCACCAAGATTTCGAAATCAATTTTATATGCTTCCACGGTGAATATTAAATATAAATGTTAAGTGAATAATAAATAAAATAAACGTTAAGATTATCGTGTGTTTGGCTCAAAGCAGTTTATCTGTGTGTGTTAATTATAGATATGGAACTCCCGAATATATAACTCTGAAGAATATATTAATGCTGCAAACAATTATATTATAGAAGATTTTAGAATAAATTTGCAAAGTGATTGGTCTGTACGAGGTGTCATGGTTCTAACATGCCTATTTCTTATAGCGAGTGCTCTGTATAAATATAAATATAAGACTAATATAAGACTAAATATAAGACCTTGGTTGTGTAAAAGGTATAGTGGCAAAATGTGAATAAAAATTGTTAATTTTTATTGGTTGTACGCAGACTTCTGTTCGCCTTTACGAGAGTTGAATTGGAATATTTCAAGGATTCTACAAATTCCGCCTATCTTCTCTGGATATTACTATAACAAATATGCATGTTGCGTACAACATAAATATTAAATTATATACACTTGTAAGAGTTTTAATTGTGAAAACTGTGTGACCAGTATCGATAAATTATTTTTAACTAAAATTATTTCAGTTAAAGATGTGAAGTGTGTACTTTCGTTAGTTTAATGATATGCGTACATTTGAGTTGTCTGTTGACCAATACCATATATGCATTGGTAATTATGCCACAAAGCTCTTATGCGTTCGAGTTCAATGCGAATTTAATGGACTGCAGAACTTACTGAAGCTCACTATCATTGCGTATACAGTAAACTTCAGCTGTCGTACCCATTATAAAATTAGCTTCACTGAATAGCAACACGTAGGAACGCTGTTCGCTAATCAACGTCTGGTAAGTTACTCGCCCTCTGGCAGCCTGGCTATTAGGGAATCGTTTGCAGCATGTGGTAGTCAATCTGACACACAGCTTTGCGAAGCCAATCGGCGAATTGGTTCGCCTACATCAAAGCAACCACCACGCAATTTCTTTCCGTGTACTATTATATTCTGTTGATAAAGCTTGGTTCTATTGAGTACGTACTGAGTTTTGACCACGCCAGGGGTGTAAAGGAATAACGCGTAGGCTGTGTTCCCCCTTACCGTCCACCATTTGTTTGACCTATGCTAAGAGAACTGAATAGTATGTTGGTCTGCTACTGGTGTTGTAATACTATGCGAGGGCTCAATCTATATTTACATGAACCGTTACTAGATTAGTATTGTTGTATTTAGCATATGTCGAGGTGATATGATACACATATTTTCTCCGGTTTATTTGTTTATTCGCTTCGGTGCTGCGTATTAATTTTTAAGAAATTTTATGTTCTTATACGCACAGTCAGTGACTATCGGGAGTGCGGTACGGGAGGTTATGATTGTTAGCAGCCCTTCGTAGTATAGTGGGAAAGGTTAGATCCCCTACAGAATAATCGTTTATTTAAAATAATTGTAATGAATACAAGAAAAATTGCGTGTTTCTTTAATTTTATCTAAAATAAAGTTATCGCGTTTTTTTTTCAGTTATGCATTCATATTTGTTTCCACTAAAATCAAGAATGAATTCTCACAAATATCGAAGCCATTGGCTATACTAAGCATGTATGTACATACATATCATGTTCTTCACACATTACAAGTATTTGTATGTATCAAGGCATTGGGTACGACTACCGGAAAAAGAGTGTATTTTATGGTAAAATTAATAAATCTTTGATGTACACATACTTAAGATTAGTGTTTATCGTTTCTCCCTAAAAGATTAATGTTATCAAGGGTTGATATAAATTAATAGCGTAGAAGTACTTTATACACTTTAACTTTATTTTACACAAAACAAACAAACATATAATAATAGTTACACACTATAACTCATTTCTAATTCGGCAAAACACTTATGTTAATGTTTATTTTAAAGAACAAGTCCTGCTGTTAGCATTCAATCCACTTCTATTCACATATACCCCACTAATCACATGGATACATCTTGAAAGAGGTGCTGAATAAGAATTAATAGCTTCATGTCGCCAGGTGTTAGAGCAATTCTTGAATGTTTAGCCACAAGATTAGCAGTCGGTCGCTACTACTGCGTAACTGAAACCCCCTGAGTTCGCAGGCTTTCGCGATGCCATTGTCGATTTCCACATGTCCTTACCGACAGTTTCCTTATTCTATTATAACACCTTACAAAGAAGATGAATAAAGTGAGGTTCTGCCTTCCGCCACATCCGTCAAAGGAGTGAAAACCTTCTTACATAATGCATGTTTATATTGTATTAACACTATGCAACAAGCGGTTTATGTTGACCATCTCGAGTGTCTCAGTAGATGTTTGCTGCTATGCATATGTAAAAAAGCATGGTGTATAGATTGTAATTCGATACTTATTAACCCTATCGCTGTCTAACCCGCGATGTCGTTTATCAGGCAACCATTCTTCTTTACAATTGTACATCTTTCGGTGTTGAGGATGCCTCGTTTTTTTTCTTTTGCTGCAGCACTCTCCCGATGTGCCTTACACCAGTATCTATAACGTGTTGCGTTTGTTTTAGTAGTACTTCCTTTAGAATTTTCCAGGCATAGGAGACAGCAAGGAATCTCTTCGTTCTGTTGCGGATAGGCATGTGGGTGTTTGTAGACAGATTGTATTTCGTGATGTGCATATGCGAGAAGGAGTTCTTTAGGCAGGTTTACAAGTTCGGTGTATTTAAGGAGTGTTGCTTTTGATTTAAGCTTTCCATAGGGTACGATAGTTGATAGGTTTTTGAGTGCTAGAATGTCCTTTCATAATTTTTTCTATTCCTTCAAAGTGTTGGGAGTGGAGGAATGAAAGAGGATCTGTTTTTTTTTATGTTGATAGAAGCTTCTTTTATAGATCAAAAATGGTTCGTCTATGATGTTGGGCATTGCAGAGATCTATGATGTTGGGCATTGCATAGGATTGCAGGCGCGTAATTGTTCATTCCAAACAAGAATTGATTATTCTCGTAGCCAACATACGGATGGATTTTAACAATAAAGTCTTTAGAGCCGCTTCGCAGGAGAATAAAGTAAAGTTTGTGTATCATTTGATTTACTTTTTCCGTTAACATCAAACATTTTGGACAACTTGAGACGTGCAGTGTAAGACAATAAGGAGAAACTATCAAGTGTGGTATAGCTATCAGTGTTGATTTTGTTCTCATCTCCACGATTTCTTTTCCCGTTCATACTTACATATTTCAGTTTAACTTATTTGGGAATTTATGTATTGTGAATAGTCAGTCTCCAGGAGTCGGTATTGGTGGTAGTAACCCTAGAGCTATGTTTTAGATGTTTACCTAATCAGATTTGTTAGTCAATCCTCTGGTCTACATCTGCGATCCATGATCTTGTTGATTGACAGAAACATTATGGTTGGACGGAAACGGGATGGTGCACCTATACAATAATCTCGCCAGTCCACTGGTACTCACCCAAGTGTCCAGATATTGTAATACAGTTATTTATGTTGCAAATAGTGTTTTTTATTCGGTATGTACTGTATTGTTCGTTTAGTTCGAAGAGTGGTACGATGGATAAAGGATTTTTTTTTTCTATTTTTTAATATTATTGGTATGCTATCTCTTTTTGAAATAGGGACGCATGTGCACCTAGATCTTGCCGAATGGATATGCACGAACGATGTGAATTCGTGTTCTTGATGGAGGTTCGTTCTGTACTGGAACTCTTCGGGCGATCGTGGTGCTGTCTATCAGTGGAGTTTGGAAGTGTATGGCCTCTGTACCTACACCCTCCCTGATGGGTGTTCCTTAGTGGGGCGGGTCTCGCAGCTTCAACTATCGTTAGAACAAAATGCGGTTTCGCTCGCATGCGAACACACTTATACACACATATATTTTACTCACTTAGCAATGGGGCTAACAATGTAATAGTGTATTGTCTTTTACATTAAAACTTTCTTTGCTAACCCACTTTACGAGTGTGTTTCTCCCAGGATGTCATTATCAGTTGTGCATCGCTTACAAATATTAAAAGAGAGAAAATGTGTGACTGTAGCTTCGGCGAATGGGAAGTGTTGGTTATAAGATGGGATAAGGTNATAACGTGTAATTTACTCTGTTGTGCTACTCGTCGTCGGGGCGATGCTCATGACAAGGTGGCTATAGTTTTGGTGGATAGGAGATGATGGCTTACTATGCTTATACGGGTCTTCAGTGATAATTGTTCTATCCATCCTGTTCGTTGCCATGGGTGATGACTATGTTATGGATTTGGCATGTATAGCTTTCGAGAATGGGGAATGTTGGGCATGTATGTTTACCGGAGGGCTTATAGATATTCTTGACCTTGCGTGCATGTTTGTCGTTAAGGTGATGTCTATTATATGAAATTGGTTGTTATATCTTAATCTGTTCGGAAATTATTGACATCTATGTTTATAAGTATTTATAAGGTTTATTTGATCCTGCAACCCTCTTCGTCATTGTGGGCAATATCTATGTTTTGTTTTTAATGTCTGCATCTTAAACAGTTGGGAATTTGTTGCCAATCATACTTATAAGAGGGCTTAAGGTGTATTTGAACCTGCAGTCCTGTTTGTAGTCGGGGGTGATGTCTATGTTATGAATGTTGTGACTATATCTTAAACGGATCGTAAATGGTGTCCGATTTTACTTATATAAAGGTTTAAGTCATTCTTAGCGTTATATCTTTGATGTTACGCTCTAGCTTGTATAAATAGTAGTTTAATGACTGGAATCCAAGATGGCGTACGTATAACACACGCATATTGGCTATTTACACCTCAGTTGCGAGTGAGCAGTGGTTGGGGTAGGATGTGTACTTAGTGTGTATTACTGTGTACTTAGTCTCGGTACATTTATTACTCTCAGTATTTAATTATTCTCGGTATGTGTACTTTTTCGTGATGCAATTACTCTTTACGCATAATTACTCATTACGTAATTACTCATTCAGCAATTAACATCTAACTACACCTATTTACTCTCTACGGGTTTCGAACCAAGGACTGAAAGTTTGCTCAACCCTCCTGGTCCAACGCTATACCCCTCTTTCCCTTCCCCCTAATTTCCAGACTTCCTCGTAAAATTTTAAAGTCCCACAATTGCCGCTTGGGCGCTTTGTCCACCTAAAGATTACCCCACAAGCTACAGCCAATCACAGCATACCTCAGAAGTGGTGGTAAAACCCGTCAGCCAACCACAACAATCCTCCATTCGGAAGGGTTGGAGGGAGGATGATATTTTTTCCAGCTAAAGAATGCCGACAATTAGTATCCCTCTCTCCGAGACCAGTTCCTAGGTTAATCAAATGGCACTTGGGCCACTAATGTCTCCCAAGTGTAGCGAAAATCTTTGGTTCCCCTACTTTTTCTTTCATTTATTTTTGGAAAGTAATTTTCGGCTACTCTTGTACTTTTTTTTCCAAACTATTGTTGCACATCACAACGACAAAAAAAATTGATACATTAAGCTGAACATGTTCAAGATAGTTTTCTACTCTTGGACCTTTGTGAGAGCGCTGCCTAGTCGAGACCAGCAAAAGGAAAAATAGTGTTTTACCAGTTAAATGATTTTAGGCGGGTCTCGACCACCTTTCACGATATCGCTTTCAAGCAAAAATCACTATGTGCCATTTGTAGATAAGAACCGTGCTACAGGAGAACTAGTAAAAGTAAATTAATAAGAGTTTGTGTTTTTTGGTTTTTGTTGAATCTACAAATCTTAATTGTCGTTAATTATGAGGGAATTAAAAATATTAGGAAAAAACGTTTTGTAGAACTGTAGCCCGGGCAAAGATGGACAAAGCGCTTTTTTTTTATTTGAAAGTGGCACCATGAAAGGTGTGTCGAGAAACGCCTAAAATTATTTAACATGTAGCTAGCTAGCCTTTCACTCAACTGGCCCCGCGCTAGGCAGCCGTGTTAAGGGCATTGGCGATGGAAAAATTTGGTTATTTTATATTTGTACCCTGTACTATTTTGAGCGGATAGTTTTTCGCATAAATGCACTTCAAAATCACAATTCTGCCTTTTTATAAATGTACAAATAATAAAAACTAACTTGCGTACATAAATCAGGTAATTCACACTGAAAGAAGACGCTAAGCGCTACTTCAAGACGTCTATAAAGTTTCTCAAGGAAGTTTTGCAATTTAAAAATAGCTGAAAGTTAGGATATTTGTGCAAATTTTTGTTTTGTGGCTGACCCCGAATTTTCATAAAATAACTTTCTCTAAGCATACCATAGAAAGAATTAAGATAAGACCTTTCAGTTTATCTTGTTAAATTTCCTGTAACTAATTTGACTTCTTTTATTTGTAAATCACTTTGACATGTCATTTTGCAAAAACCATGCAATCTAAAAATAAATGTTATCTGAGGGAAAAGTAGTCACAGATAATGTCTACAAGTTGAACAGCATATGGTACAGATATAAAATAATAATTTTTTTCGTAGCCAACACCTTTAACAGTGTGTGCTACGCCATAATTCTTGACTACGCCTACTACTTGTGCTCTGAGGTGTTTATCAGTGTCGGCTGTTTCATTCCCCTCACACAGTCACGTGCTCGACAAGGAACAGACGAACGAAGTAGAAGGCGGAGAAGGCAGCGCGACTGGTGGCCGGCAGCAGAACTTCCTGCGGGACGATAGTAGCGAACGCAGCGAGGACGACGAGTACGGTAAGTCAGCTCAACGTTCCGCAGTTTGCAGGAGCTAAACCACACAATTATATCTAAAATAACTTGATTTTAGCAACAAAAAAGGTTGCAGGCTTCACATTAATATCTTAGGCATAGGTTGTTCACGTTTAATTGAGCATTTTGCAATCCAACCTCTGAAAACTGTCACTGCCGATATGTGCATACATATTAACGGGCACGCTGACTGTCATGCGCTCTGTAAAGTTGGTAACGACAAGAGGAAAGTACTTCCGTGTTTTATCGTTGAATTAAAAGNGCGGGACGATAGTAGCGAACGCAGCGAGGACGACGAGTACGGTAAGTCAGCTCAACGTTCCGCAGTTTGCAGGAGCGAAACCACACAGTTATATCTAAAATAACTTGATTTTAGCAACAAAAAAGGTTGCAGGCTTCACATTAATATCTTAGGCATAGGTTGTTCACGTTTAATTGAGCATTTTGCAATCCAACCTCTGAAAAATGTCACTGCCGATATGTGCATACATATTAACGGGCACACTGACTGTCATGCGCTCTGTAAAGTTGGTAACGACAAGAGGAAAGTACTTCCGTGTTTTATCGTTGAATTAAAAGNGCTGACTGTCATGCGCTCTGTAAAGTTGGTAACGACAAGAGGAAAGTACTTCCGTGTTTTATCGTTGAATTAAAAGTGCCAGATAAACATATGTGAATACTGAAATGATTTCTTTTGCTTTCTGTTTTTTATTCACATTAATGTAAGAATTATCAAATTTATATAATATTTTCTTTTCTTTATAATAACACGATTTTTCTTGACCGACGTGACGCACGAATAAAATGACCGGGTCCATGGCAATGTTAATTTTACATATGGTGGTAGAATACACAATAAGCATGCAAATTGATCCTAAGCAGGGCTTTCAAAAGTGCTCAATTTACCGTGAACAGCATTAACACACCTGCAGCTGTCCTTTGAGAATTTGCAGGATGTGTTTGTGAGAAGACATTTTCTGACTTGAATAGGCCGGTCATAATTAGGTTACTCCGATAACTCCCGTGATTAGCGGTAAGACACCTTTGTCGCAAAATAATTAAAATCAGCCAATACGCAAGTGTATCTGATCTAAAGTGTTTCACAATACAAGCCAAAATATTTCTTTTTTGCTAAAATCAGGTATTCCTAGCTAAATGAGATAGAACATCACTTAATTGTACTAACGAACAAAGTAAATAGGCCTATACACAAAAATTATTTAAAAAATAATAATAATAATTGGTGCGAGAATATTTGCAAGCAATTCAAAATATTTTTAAAAAATGAAATTATGTTCATTTAAAGTTTTAATCATATTGAAAAATTATGCTAACAAATCTCGTTTTAGTGCTTTTTGATAATACTGTAAACTTACAGTAAGTGCCTTACATCGCACTGACCATTTCCCGCAAACTCTGAACAACATTATCTAAAAAACGTTTCGCTGCTCTTAATGGCAAACGTACATTAGCTTTATGGTCAAACGAATGGTGACTGTAACCGCGATAAAAAAAATTGTAACTCGGCACAGTCCACAAAACGAGCAACAAACTAAAGAGAAAACATTAACAGTGAACCGGATAGTATCAGGTCTTGAAAATTACTCCTCTCCACGGAAAAAGAGATAAAAAAATTTGTTAGAGGCTACAAAAAATGTTTGGCTAATCCTTTCCAATGCGAAATTTTGTTGATGCTAAAAAACAGATTGTGGTGCCCAATAACACGTAGATTGATTAGTACTACAGCCATTTAGCGCGCACTAACATATTTGTTTATTGAAGTAACGTTTATTGGCTGCCACGAAATATTTAGTTGGCAGCAACAGCATTCACGTTAAGCACCTATCACACAGTCAAATCTTTCCGTCAAACTGCTTCCGATAAGTTTGGTCAAATGAAGTTGGACAGTTAAGACGTCGTCGAAATTGTCATAAACGCCGCCATATTTGTCTGAAAAAGTTGGATGGCTTCAGTTTCCATCAGACATTTAAAGATTGGATCGTTTCTGAAAGTTCTTTAATGTTTGGCAGTCTCAGCCAATCAGAATCGTGCACAACAAAAATGGACGTCAAGAAACAAAAAAAAAGGAACAATTGCTGGAAACGAAGTAAGTTGTGAAGATAATTAATTTATGTAGAAGCTGTCTGGGCATGAATGCTACTTTAAGTGAATATTGCACATAATATTAAGAACTCAGAGGCATTATATTTAATTGTGTAGGAAACATCTCTGATAAATAAATTTGAATTTTGTAAAAAAAGCTGAATAAATTACAACATTCCGTACATTTCTTCCTGTATACTATGGACTGCGTTGCAAACAAAAACATTATCTCACTACGAAAATTATTTGTAAATAATAATTCAAATTATATTCTCCCAGTAAAAAAAAATTACAGTGTCACACATTTTCAAACACATTCAAGATTATTTAATAACATTTGTTGGAAAGAAAAAATTTATGGCTATATTTTGTCTTCAAATTTTACTGTCAAAAATAATTGAAGGCAAAAATTTGACAGTGTGACAGGGGCTTTGTCCACAGTAAAACATTTTGCTGTGACTGCAAAACTGCATCCGTTAGATTCTGCGCATGCGCTCTGGCATTTCGAAGAGGCCACCTTCGGTCTGGCCACGACGCCATATTTGTCTATGTTCGGTTCTTTGCATCAGCCTACAAACTAATCCACGACGGATATTTTATGAACGGATTTGTATATCATTCCTTTATTCCAAGTAAGTAAATGTTACACGTAAATGATTCCAGAAAACTAACATTCCATAAGGTGAAGTGTGCAAGCCTTGTCGTGTGTGCCGCTTGTTAGATATATGTTATATACATACTGAAGACAGCGCTTTAACGTCGAGCAAGAAAGCGTAATGGTAACACGCTGAGCTTGCAGTTGAGAGGTCGACGATTCGAATTCCACTCATGACGACTTCAAATCCAGTTGTTTAATTGCTGTTAGACCATACCTACCTACAATAGCCCACAACCCACAAATCAATTTTGTAAACCAGTATTGCTGCTATCATCGTAACATTTTCACTGCGACTAACGAACAAATTTTTGCCTACAAACAAACTGAATATATTGGTGACCACAAACGTCATTTTGTTGTTTCCACTAAATACTGAAGTGACAAATTTTGTGGGCACCACAAAGTATTTTGTCATGTCTATATTGACAAAAGAATTTGGTGGTCTCCAACAAAATGTTTTTGGTCACCACGGATCTGTTTTTTTTTTTTTCAGTATGACTTCTAGAACCACGTAACTACCACAACCCGGAAGTACTAGTCTGATTACTATATCTTACTGTGATGTTTTCCACGACAGTTTCTATACGTCTAGAAGCGGAGGAGCGCTAAGGGCTAACGCGCGTTGCGACAGGTTGCCTATTGGCTAGGCCGCTGGCTGCCGATTGCCGAACAACGTTGCAACACGTTGCTGGCCGGTGACGCCATTTTTATTGCGTGTGCAGCTCGAGTTCGAGGTATAGATGGCTGTTTCACCTCTGTATTCTAAGTACTCTATAGCACTGCGCAGGCGTCCCGCCGGCAACTGGCCTTAGTGAGAATTTCAGCAGTGGCCCCGCCATATTATGGCTGCATTTCCCTACGGTACTTTAAATATCTGCTGCTGAAGTGTTCGTGCCTAATATTACTGTTAAAGAGCCCGTTAATGACATTTCTAAATTTACAAAATAAAGCATGTTACTGATGGAAACAGAAAACATAGACAAGTAATCGAGTGCGAAAAGTGCATTAAATGCTATTCGTAACTACTCTATACCTTCGCGTTATAATTTTGTGACATACTAGGCGTCGTTAAGGTACGTGTTGGGTTGATGCGGATCATTGGTCATCCGCTCATCCGACACGCCCTTCAGGGCTCTGCGCCAATAGTTNGGTACGTGTTGGGTTGATGCGGATCATTGGTCATCCGCTCATCCGACACGCCCTTCAGGGCTCTGCGCCAATAGTTGACATATAGTTCTCTGGTAGTTTCATTCCGTTTGGTCGAGTCTAACAGGAGACTGTGGCAAAGGCAAATGAGAAGATGTATGTATACTATGTGAAGTACAGCATGGTCCCGTTTTATAACGCAATATTGCAGGGTTGCTAGCTATTCGTTAGTACAGGCCTTTCAAACACGGTGAATTTTTTTTTAAATAACAGCTGCACGACTGGAAATGTTCCCGCTGTTTGGAGGCTTGACGTTTTTCGGAAAAGTTAATTTTGTTTATCAACCGCGTAGAATAAGTCCCCAGCAGGAAAATTCCTAGCAGTTGACAGAGCCACTCAGAATTCGGTANGGTACGTGTTGGGTTGATGCGGATCATTGGTCATCCGCTCATCCGACACGCCCTTCAGGGCTCTGCGCCAATAGTTAACATATACTTCTCTGGGAGTTTCATTCCGTTCGGCCGAGTCTAACAGGAGACTGTGGCAAAGGCAAACGAGAAAATGTATGTATACTATGTGAAGTAGAGCATGGTCCCGTTTTATAACGCCATGTTGCAGGGTTGCTAGCTATTCGTTAGTACAGGCCTTTCAAACACGGTGATTTTTTTTTTAAATAACAGCTGCACGACTGGAAATTTTCCCGCTGTTTGGAGGCTTGACGTTTTTCGGAAAAGTTAATTGTGTTTATCAACCGCGTAGAATAAGTCCCCAGCAGGAAAATTCCTAGCAGTTGACAGAGCCACTCAGAATTCGGTANGTGTTTATCAACCGCGTAGAATAAGTCCCCAGCAGGAAAATTCCTAGCAGTTGACAGAGCCACTCAGAATTCGGTAAATTCGGAAATATGCCTGCGTAATTCGCGTGAAAACAATTAACATCTGCCAAAAAAAATACATTAGCGAATTGAGAAAGCTAAACGACGCAGAAGATTTTTGAAATTTTTCTTCTCTTGAAATATTTTCGTGAAATATCTCTGTCATTACTTATAGCTACCCAAATACGTAGCCATTTAACCAATAAAGAATACTTTAGTGTTAGTATAATGGGGGCCTTATACAGTCACTAATAATGGTCTTACCTTCAACTTCATTACCTCCCGAAGTCTTTCTTCACAACGCTTTATTACTTTTAGACTTTCACAGCAGTTATAATTATAATTATTTGCGTCAGTACCACCTTACTCGCCATGGGAGAAACGCGCATATAATATTTCAGTTTTCTGGGATATTATTATGAATCCTCGTAAAATATGTTAAGCATTAGTTACAAAACATAAAGATATAGGCGCCAACGGTTAATGAATAATACGGCTGCAAAAACGTGATCAGTATCCGCATGGTGTCTTGTTCAAGGAAATAAACGTCACGGAAGCAGAGGTTTACAAGAACTATTTTCATACGAGCGGAAGGATATCTCCTATGATGTTCAAAACAGCCGAACCACTTTGATTAGGAAGGACACCAATATGAGGAAATATTCACCGGTCAACGAAAGATAAGCAGCAACATTGATAATAAATACTTGACTACAGGAAGACACTTTGACAACCTCAAATTTATATTCATAATATTGCCTGTTGCAATAAGCAATGCTGTTTATTTAAATATGAAATATCTGAAGTGACTATATTTAAGTACCGCAAGAATAGATGAAGGTAGATTTTCTTGGTATAGGCTGTTCAAGGTAAAGTGAGTACTTTTGTGGCCCTAGTTACTTTTTCCGTTCAGTCGTTTTTTATCCTTTAACCACCTTTTCCCACCGCACTCGGAAGTTGTCTGAGGCTATAATAAAATATATTTATTGACTATTATTCCCAATGAGAGGACTTTCAAAAGTGCTCATGCGTGTGTTTTGTAACAGTGATGTCGCGCCCCGAATTCAACAGGGCTGCAAGTCCGAAAGTTTCTATTCTCAATTTCAGTTCATGTCAATGTAAGGATATGTGAATTTCTGTAAGAATAGAACATTGGGAGACGCATTAATTTTATATATGTATGACTTTATTGAGTTCAGGATGTTATATGCNTCTGTAAGAATAGAACATTGGGAGACGCATTAATTTTATATATGTATGACTTTATTGAGTTCAGGATGTTATATGCGAAGAAAATGTTGATGGGCTAGTGTTGGTGATAGAGGTTTTGCGATAAAATTGTGCAATACCTTGGACCCTTTTTGATTTTTAACATATTGTCCGCTAGCCTCAAACAATGTATCATTAGTAGATTCCTCAGGTAACGCTCTTTGTTGACTAGCCAATGTCTTCAGTTTTTCACTCCAAGACTTGTTAATTGTTGTAAAGTTTTCTAGAGGTTCGCTCGGCTAGCCAAATATGCATGCACACACGGTCGGTATAAGTTTGTTCTGTTTGGCAACTGGTCCAACTGCACGTAATTTGTTTTAGTGGTGGTTGTGTGAGAGGAAGGATTGACGAACGTGATGCAGTAGTGGCTACTGATGTTGGGGATTGGTCTTCATGTACCTCTACATGTGTTTCACCGTTATGGGTGATATGAAAATAAATACAAACTGTGTTGCTATTAGTTTTGCCATTATTTTCTTATAGTTTCCCAAAACTCCTAAGTAATGGGCTAACTTTGCTATTGATTCTAGACCATTATAATACTTTGGAAATATTCGGGATGCAACTGATGGAAAAAATATTGCAATCAGAAAGCTTATAAAGCTGGTCCTTATACTAAAATCGCAGTGTTCTTCAGCATCCTGTTATTGGCTGTGGTGAATGCAAGAAAATAATCCTGGCCAATGTTGGACTGAATGAACGAATATCAGATGTAGGAGGCATGTACTACTAATATTTTGGAAACATTTTACAACAAAAAGTCCTGAATTTACTAAAATCCACACCTGTATTTGTGCGATCGTCTTGTTTACTCACATCGAATACGAGGAGAGGAGCAAAATTCTTGAATTCATCTGGACCCAATGTTGGTGATGATGTGCGTCCACAGTACGATTTCTGATATTGCGCATACATATGGTAAGCAAACATGACGGCTCCATTACCAAAATTGGCGTTCATGTCCAAATATGGGTAGGATTCGGAATTAAGAAATACTTTGGCGTTCTTAATTGTTATGTGATCGAACTTTGAATGGTCGACTTTGATAGCATTCTGCTTACCGGTTTGAAATGCTACAATAGTGTATCGGGGCTTCTCAGCAGTAAAACTAGACTTGACATTCCAGTTCACATTTTGTGACCGTGGTAGGCTCGGGTATGTTTCCAGGCTCCATGAGCGAAATGCAACATCAATATTTCTGCCTTTCTCGGCAAATTTAATTAATTTTATACGCTCTGATGTATTTACCTGCATGGTTTGGTAGTAGCCACTCAATACTTTATATTGCAAGTGTAACTGCCTCTGGATTTTCAACAATATTCAGAATCGCGTTCGTTTGTGTGTCGGCCAACACGATGACCAACTCTTGTTTCGAGGTAGTTATGATATGCTTGTAGTCTTCTGCATATCGCAACAGCGATGCTAGCAGGGAACATATTTCAAATCTTCCACCAGTAATTACCGGTAACACATAATTATCTTTGATATCCATCCAGCCATTTTGGCTACAGACAATTGGTTATGCATGAGTGAAAGATAGTTTTTCATGGTTGCAGTTATGCCCACATCTCTAATCTGGTCGAGCTCAATTTCATTCAGTTCATAAGATATTATACAGGGAGAGGCAGAAATAACTCCCGAATGTGAAAAGCTAATAAAAATGCACAAACGATTCTAGTGAAAATTTTATTAAACCATCTAAAATAATTATGTTTGCCATTTAGTTTGATTTATTTTTTTTAAATTTTCACTTAATTTTTAAACATACCTCTTTTTAATTTTCACTTAATCTTTGAACATAATATTTTTTTAATTTTCACTTAACGTTTAAACATAATTTTTTTTTAATGTTCACTTAATCTTTAAAAATAATCTTTTTTTAATTGTCACTTAATTTTTAAACATAATCTTGTTTTAATTGTCACTTAATTTTTAAACATAATTGTTTTTTAATTTTCACTTACTTTTTAAAAATAATCTCACTCAAATGCTGACCGCCACTGTCTATACATGTCTGAAGCCTCACTCTGAAATTACGCATTACTCTCCTCGTCATCTCTTGTGGAATTTCCGCGATTTCGTGTCGGATAGCAGCTTTGAGTTCATCGATTGTCGTCGGTTTGTTTTTGTAGACTCTACTCTTCAGGTAGCTCCAGAGAAAGAAGTCACAGGTGGTAAGATCGGGTGAACGAGCTGGCCACGGGATGTAGCCTCGCAGTGAGATTAAACGCCCTGGAAACATTTGTCTTAGGACTTCCGTAGATTCTCTTGCTGTGTGAGCGGTGGCACCATCCTGTTGAAACCATACAGCAGGATTTCCACGTTCATTCAGTTTCGGCTCCAGGAAGTTGTGTAGCATCTCTATGTAATGATGAGATGTTACTGTAACTGTTCATCCTTCCTCCTCAAGAAAATACGGGCCTATTATTCCAAAGTCTGCTACAGCACACCAAACAGTTTCACGTTGGCTATGGAGAGGCCACTCATGAAGTTGCCGAGGGTTATTTTCTGCCCAATATCGAAAATTATGTTTGTTGACGAATCCTGATAAATGAACATGTGCTTCGTCACTTGAGAGCACAACTGCGTATGTTGGAACGTTTTCCAGGATAGCCTGACAAGATGCAATTGCAATACGGTTGGCCCAATCACGTTCACTCCTNTTACTGTAACTGTTCATCCTTCCTCCTCAAGAAAATACGGGCCTATTATTCCAAAGTCTGCTACAGCACACCAAACCGTTTCACGTTGGCTATGGAGAGGCCACTCATGAAGTTGCCGAGGGTTATTTTCTGCCCAATATCGAAAATTATGTTTGTTGACGAATCCTGATAAATGAAAATGTGCTTCGTCACTTGAGAGCACAACTGCGTCTGTTGGAACGTTTTCCAGGATAGCCTGACAAGATGCAATTGCAATACGGTTGGCCCAATCACGTTCACTCCTGCACAACCATGATTTTGTACGGATGAAAGTGGAGGTCTTGGTGTAACATTCTTCTCACATTACGATCAGATATCCCCAAGCTGGCAGCGTGCCTACGGGCTGGACGTCTTGGAGATTTGGTAACTGCTTGTTGGAGTAATTGAACGTTCTGTGGAGTTCGAGCGCTGCGAGGTCTACCTGGCGGTGCATTTTTTAAAGCCGAACCTGTGACTCTAAAATTTTTAACCCTCAATATAACGGGTTTCCTGTCAGGGACTGTACCGTGCCGACCTATTCCGAAGCGCGTACGAAATAATCGCTGCGTTGTGATTACAGAATCGCCATTTTTAAAATAGGTTTCAATGACGAACGCACGGTGTTCACCGCTCCATGCCATTGTGGCGACTGAAATGGCAGCAGTGGTGCTGTACTATGATACAACCCCGGCCCGCATACCACCACTAGCGCCGAGCCCATGGTGGTGGCAAATTCGGGAGTTATTTCTGCCGCTCCCTGTATTTATCACGTGCAGTAAACAATTTTGAACAATCTTGGTGGTGGCAAGCAAAGCATTTCCGGCCTTCGTAATCACCCCTCTGAACCTCAAGTACGAATTGCATGATACTGTATAAATGTCTTGATTTTGTACTGAGATCCGGACTTATGACGATAGCAAGTAAGGCCCTGGCATATACGACGAATACGAATGCATCTCTGTTTTGCTTATTACATCTTCGTAGCTAATGACTTCCTTCACATTCAGTATTTCGGGATCCATTCTTGCAGACTTTGTAGCCGAGTATTTTCAGGTAGTCAATGTTAGCATGTGTTAACACTTAGTCAGCTTGCTACATACTGACAGTTGGTTTGGTGATGAGCTGTGCTTTATATGTTTTCACTCTAAAATTCAGACCCATCTCTCTTCAAGTGTAAGCGCAGTGTTAATTCCTAACCTCTGAAGTTAATCATAGGCCCGTCTTGGTCGACTATGCGAACAATAATTTACCAGATACTTTTTGCTGGCACAGGAGTATAAATAAGAGATTTCGGCATTTCCACGACCTTGAACCCAGGAGGGACTATCACACTAAACTCATGTAACGCATTGCTAGGCCTACCATTGAAAAATGAGCCACTGGCCAAACTACAGTCCACTCTTATAACATTCACCGGCATTATATTTCCAGGCAGTGTGGATTCATGTAGTTTACCATCCTCAAACATCTTATGTTCGAAACCTAGTTTGGTTGCGATGGTATCAGGTTTGGTAAAATCGATGTTGTGGCTACACATTATTTCGCTTTTCAAAGTGTTTGGGTTTACTTGCAGTAAAAACGTCACATCAGGTTCCTATGCTTTCTTGATATATGTAGAAATATCTTCGATCTCGTATGAGCTTATAGGCACAGATACTTCTTCGAGACTAGCATTATTGATGTAGTGACATTTACAGTTGGAATCATCAATGTTCGGCACTGAGAAATGAGTTTGAAAATCAATTAAGGCAATGCTCCATAGCCCATCTAGCTCTAGAGGTGGGAAATATATGTCCCGAAGTTCCGAGTTTATTGCCCGCAAGGATTAAAGTTATAGACATGGCTGGTGCTACTACTTTGCAAGAAAGCGCAGACACAAGTGACCACAGTTCCAAGTGTTTGGCAACTGATCAGTGTTGTAATTGTACACTAGTTTTATACCCTTCATATATTTACGTTGTTCCAGTGGTGGTCGCAAATTACCGAAACTGTTATAATACACGGCTTTATTTACAACTTTCTTGTAGACTACCCAGTGTGTTCTATGCCCTCGACTTTTGTCTAAATTAATAATTGCTGATTCATTAGTTTTGGGTTTGTGAGGCAAAGCATNTGTGTTCTATGCCCTCGACTTTTGTCTAAATTAATAATTGCTGATTCATTAGTTTTGGGTTTGTGAGGCAAAGCATCTCACATATATACTCCTCGGAAATATGGAATCTGCAATTTGCGTGCTAACTTTTCTAAATCATTGTTTGTAAGTGGTCGATTGGGTAGTGAGTATACGATTGCTTCTTCGGTTCGTTTCTTCTTCCACCGCCCACGTGGTATAGTATTAAGTANTGATTGGGTAGTGAGTATACGATTGCTTCTTCGGTTCGTTTCTTCTTCCACCGCCCACGTGGTATAGTATTAAGTACAGACCTTTTTAATTTTCTGAACTGTTGGCAACTGCTTCCAACACGTGGTTGTGACGAATAGCTTCTTCCAGCTGTTTTCTTAGATTTTTGGCAGTGTCAACTGCCCTGGCAATACTGCTTGCTCCGCCAATCAGGGCACCAAGATCTCCGAGTGCCGGCAGGATTAAAGTCAGGAAGCCGCCAAAACTCCTTTGAAGTTTTTTCCGAGTATTCCTTTTGCTTGTAGATTTGCTGAACTTTGTTATTTTCTTCTGTGCCATTCACATGATGTTTAGAGATGATTTGTTACACTTCGTTCACAGATCTACTCCCCTCTAAACTTTGGTTTTATGATCTTGGATACACCCCAAACAGTGAGTCGTTCCCCAAACTTCGTCTGGGGTGATTTCACGATTTTATTTGTCTTGTTGGCTAGAATTTCGTCAGCAGCATGCCTGTCTTCCAATTCATTACTACTGACACACTCTATGTTGTGCTCCTTACAGACCTCGTCCAAAGCGTTAAAGCCATGGTCACATCTGAACAAGCGTTTTTTCAACTTGGTTCCTGGTCCACAGAAATTATAGCCTGCTATGTGAAGTTCAAATGGTAAGTTATTTATAAGCGAGTTCACAAGTCCACATCTGATCTTTCCTCTATGAGGCATAACAACATACTGTGACCAGAATGATATGTGACCTCTACTTTATATATATCATGACTCTTACTTTGCCGATTTTTTTTTATCGGTACAATAAAGATCGTCAAGTAAACTAAAACTTGTAAAGGCAGCCAAAAAAAANACTTTGCCGATTTTTTTTTATCGGTACAATAAAGATCGTCAAGTAAACTAAAACTTGTAAAGGCAGCCAAAAAAAACTGGTATAGGCGTGTGTATTCAAATAACAGAGTTATGGAACCAATCAGAGTAATGCGATGCGGTCGGCNAAAAAAAACTGGTATAGGCGTGTGTATTCAAATAACAGAGTTATGGAACCAATCAGAGTAATGCGATGCGGTCGGCAGCGCCTATATCAGACAACAAGCGTCTGGCAAAGTTGCTAGATGGGTTACTGCTGCTGCAATGGCAGGTTATCGATATTTAAGTGAGTTTGAACGTGGCGTTATAGTCGGCGCACGAGAGATGGGACATAGCATCTCCAATGTAGCGATAAATGTTGGGTTTTCGGGTACGAGCATTTCACGAGTGTACCGTGAATATCGGGAATCCGGTAAAACATCAAATCTTTGACATCGCTGCGGCCGGAAAAATATCGTGAACGAACGGGACAAACGACAACTGACGAGAATCATTAAACGTGACAGACGTGCAACCCTTTCTCAAATTGGCGCAGATTTCAATGCTGGGGCATCAACAAGTGCCAGCGTGCGAACTATTCAATGGACCATCATTGATATGGGCTTTCGGAGCCGAAGGCTCACTCGTGTACCGTTGTTGACTGCACAACACAAAGCTTTACGCCTCACCTGGGCCCGCCAACACCGCCATTGGACTGTTGATGACTGGAAACACTTTGCCTGGTCTGACGAGTCTCGTTTCCAATTGTATCGGGTGGATGGACGTGTACGGGTATGAAGACATCCTCATGAATCCATGGACCCTACATGTCAATAGGGGACTGTTCAAGCTGGTGGAGGCACTGTCATGGTATGGGACATGTGCAGTGGGCATGAAATGGGACCCCTGATACGTCTAAATACGACTCTGACAGGTGACAGATACATAAGCATCCTGTCCGATCACCTGCACCCATTCATGTCCATTGTGCATTCCGACGGACGTGGACAATTCCAGCAGAACAATGCAACACCCCACACGTCGAGAGTTGCTACCGAGTGGCTCCAGGAGCACTCTTCTGACTTTAGACACTTCCATTGGTCACCTAAATCACCAGACATGAACATTATTGAGCATATGTGGGATGCCTTGCAACGTGCTGTTCATAAGAGATCTCCACCGCCTCGCACTCCTATGGATTTGTGGACTGCCCTGCAGGATTCATGGTGTTAAATGCCTCCTGCATACCTTCAGACATTAGTCGAGTCCATGCCACATCGTCTTGCGGCACTTCCGCGTGCTCGGGGAAGGGAGGGGGGCACACAATATAAGGCAGGTGTACCAGTTTTTGGCTCTTCATTGTACTTGTCTACATTCGAGTCAATCTTGTACAGACCACAAAAAAGTAAACATCTCCTGTTATAAGGCGCACTGCATAACATATATAAGCATACTCGTATATACATTTTCAGCCAGTCGCTTACAGACTGTGAAAGAGTGACCATCTCTTGTGACAAGATGTCTGTTAACTTGAATGAAGTATCGGTGCAACAGTGCTGCTTCTGTGGCAAAGTGTTTACAGCTTTAAGCATTGTAAGCTGGCATGAAGCAACCACCTGCAGGATGAAAACTTCAAGTTTTGGATTTCAGTGTAAACTCTGCCATCGTCAGTTTACCCGGAGTGATAGTTTCAAGAGACATTCAAAATTTGGCAGCATTGTTTCTATACAACTACAACCACAACTGCAAACGCAACTGCATGCTCCTGCTCTTACTCCTGCATTCCCAATATATAGTACAAAAAAAATTACTTTCAGATTGTCCAGCAGGAAATTCGCCTTTCTGTAAGAGTTATCCAGGGTGAAACCAATATAGCTCGCGAGTCGCAAATTGGCCCCCTGCTGCCAAACACCATTCGTTGTATTATTGCAGGACCTTCAAATTGTGGTAAGACATGTGTGATGTTAAGTTTGTTGGAGGAACTGAATGGTATATGTTTTTAAAATGTTTACTTATACTTGAAATCCTTAGAGCAACCAAAGTACCAGCGCCTGACATACATACTACAAGCTGTAAATGTCGTAGGATTTTTTCCATTTAGTGACAATGACAAAGTTTTGTCTTCAAATGAAGCTAGGCCGTATTCTGTAATTATTTTTGATGATGTTGCATGTGAGAAGCAGAACATAATACAACAATATTTTTGTATGGGTAGACATGCGACAGTAGATTCATTTTACATGTGTCAAACTTATTCCCATATACCCAAACAGTTATTTCGTGACAATGCAAACATGTTAGTTTGGTTTCGCATGGACGACTTAAACTTAAGGCATGTTTATTCCGATCGTGTAAACACTGATATGACCTTTGAAATATTTAAAGATGTGTGTGCAAGCTGTTGGGAAGAACCACATGGGTTCCTCGTTGTAGCTAAAGACTTTGCCTTACTTAAGGGTAAGTACAGGCGAGGATTCGATCAGTTTGTCATTGTACATCAGTAAGACCTGTCGTCCATTATATCCTAATTTGGTCATGGAGGCAGGATACAACGTCCTGTAGAAAAATGTCTCGCACGCACGGCAGAGGGGCACTGTAGTGTTGGTGGGAAATGGCTTAAAAATGTAGGTGATCCAAAAGATACTGGAGATGCAGCTAATATGTCGAATGTAAATTATGAAACACTGACCATATAACTCTGCTGCAGAAGTCATTAGATAATATATCACAGCAAGTGAAAAACCTAAGGGAAGAAATTATGTCTGTTTTTAAAAGTGCCAATGCTAAAATCGACAATGTACCTAAGCAAATTAAAGATATTGTCAAACACCAGCTAACTGAAAAGAATCTCGAAGCAGTGCTAAAGAACTTTGTAAGGGATGAGGCATTTTTGGTATATGTCAAACATATGTTTGCCAAATTCGAGAATCCAGCCAGGTATTGCCCATCTGCAGAAGATACACAACTATTATCGAACTTGCCGCCTGCCCTAGTCGTGCCTGAAACACTAAGATATGCTGTCCAAACTCTAGGCCTCTGGCATATAAAAAGGATGTATAAGCAAACTCGACATTGTGCTTGTAAACAGTAAAATGTCTGTTGTCGCAGAGGAATTACATCGTGTGATTCAAAGTGTGCATGCAAAGAATTTATTAACTAATAGAGCGAGACTGGAGCGAAATATGGAGAATGAAGAATTATTTAATCCTGTCACATCTAGCCTGGATAATTTGAGACCTATGGCATTGTCTGCGAAAGTAAAGTCGGATCCCAAGTATGTAGCAGCTAACCAAATGGTAGGAGATGACGATGACCTGCCTTTGCCTGTTTGGGCACGTAGAAAAAGCATCGATGAGCAGAGTACTACTGTCAACAAATATTTCACTTCTTACTCGCCTAAGTTTAATGATACGACATATGGTGTGTATCAATGCAATAAGAAATAGTTTTTGGGGAATAAGAAAATGTTTTTTCTTCCCGACGATACTATACAAATTGGTAATGTAACTTTCACCCTGGGCCTGGACTTTACGTGTTGTTGTTTAAACCAGAGCCTAGTAAATATTGTCGCAAGGCATTAAATCAGTGTATATGACTTCTAACACTTACGAGTGGGTATTTCATATATAATAAGTCAGCCAGCAATGCATATAAATATGCAGATCATTCGAAATTTGGTATTGTGTCTCAGTTTTTCCCAGGCGTAGGGGATGTGACTTGTAGCGGTCTGAAGCTGAAGAATAAAATTTAAAACGGATGACTTGCAGATTACATGCACTGGAATGGCCCAAATTAATAAGTAGGTCGTTTGCATCTACTAATTGCCTTACAGAAGGTTGGAAACAATTCTCACATAAACGAAATTAATTATATTTTGGAAGAGTTGCAGGAGCATGGCTACATACAATAATGTATAAATGTATAGTGCTGAAATAGCATTCAAACTTCACAGGCATGCCCATCGTATATTCCACAGACGTAAAGTGCTGCTGTTTGGAAAGAAAGATCTGTATGAAGCTGACTTGGTGGAAATGATTCCATATTCATGAGAATAAAGGATATAAATATATGCTGACAGCCATCGACTGTTTTACAAAGTATGCATGGGCAGTTCCAGTCAAGACAAAAACTATGAAAGATGTGACTAATGCGATTAAATTTGTTTTATGTGACAAAGGTTCGCCTAAAAATTTGCAAACAGATCTCGGCAAGGAATTTTACAATCCTTCATTTCGAGTCTTAATGATCAAACATAACATCAACCATTACTCGACACATGGTGGTGTTATTAAGGCTGGGATCGTCAAACAATTCAATCGTATGCTGAAAAAAAATGTGGCTAGTATTTAGAGCACAGGGAAGTTACAAGTGGTTAGAAATTTGGCCTTGGCTCGTAAATGAATACAATAATGCAGTGCATCATACCACTGGAATAAAACCTGTTGATGTTAAAGACGATTCGCTGCTTCACTCAGTTTTCAAAAATGAGAGTAAGTTAGACACATGCAGGCCAAAGGCGAAGGTTGGAGACTATGTTAGTTAGGATATCTAGGCAAAAGGGCATATTTGCCAAAAGTTACACAGCCAACTGGAGAACGTAAATTTTCAAAGTGGTGCACATATGATATTATGAACCACGAACATAGTATTTAGAATATGTGAGGGCTCAGCCTATTCAAAGTGGTTTTTACAGTGGAGGGATATTAAAGACAAAGTATCATCATAATTACTCAATTGAGAAAGTTTTATGTTGCAAAGGAAATAAAATTTTGGTACACTGGCTTGGCTTTGATTCTAGCCATGACACATGGCTGTCGAAGTCGATCATTACTGGCAAGCAATAACTTCCTGGTCGATCATTGCTGTGGACAAGCACAACTCTGGAAGTGATATTAGCATTACTCATGCTGATTGTTTAGTAAAATGCTGATGGAAAATATGCTCGAGCATATAACTACAGATGCAGTTTTCACCTGGCGACATTTTACTCGAGATGTCGGACGAGTGGGGACACGACTCGCTCAGCAATGGGGAGATGGCCAGCTCGGTAAGTGAAGTTCCTTCCTCTCTGGAAACTGAAACATGTCCGGAAGTTCTGCCTACATACAGCTCAAAAGGTTCATCACCCTGCAATGGAGTATGGAGTCCTCAACTTTTGAAAGATAATGTGGTAGGATGGCTGCATATACCATCAAAAGACTACAGTGAAGAAAGGAATGCAGAAATCTGCGAACTCCTACAAGAACATTACAGCATGGTTGTGGAGAATGTTGGAGATATCATCATGCGACTTCTTCGAGGACATCATGAATGTATCATCAGACATCTCAGTGAGCATCACTGCATTGTCATGAAGAGTGTCCGGGAACTAATCAGAGAATAAACATAAAAAACAAATCAAGAATGAAAACTCACATGCTTGTACATGTTTGTGAATAAATATTTTTTTTCAAACAAAATTTTTTTTTTCTCTTTATTTTTTTTAAACCTATCATAACTTTTTTCTTAAATGGCATCATGTGTAACAGTCCCTAATGATATATACACAAACACACTATGAATGAGTTCCTAGATGAGATGGAACAAAAGTGGTGAAAATATAAGTTCTACTCAACTAGTTAAGTCCTACATAAGTAATGTAATGGTTTGTTTGATGAACGGAATGAAAGTGATGTAATCCAAGATGGCAGTCGAACAAATGCGAGTAATTGGGAAACAAGTTGGTAGTTCGAGGGGACCGAGTAAATAGTAGATGACGAAGGTGGAATGACAGAGCATGACTGTAATACGTGGAAAATTCTTGAAATTAATATATGCTGATGTCATAGGGTCGAGCAGGCGACAGGATGAGTAATTGAGAAACAAGGTGAAATGATAGAGCATGAAAGAAAGGTGACTAAGGAAAATAAAGTCCAAGATGGTGGTTCGAGGGGGCCGGGTAAATATTGGACGACATAGGTGGAATGATAGAGCATGAAATAAAAGTGAGTAATCAGGAAACAAGATGGCGGCAGAAACAATATGTTGACGATGATGCAATCCAAGATGGTGATGTAATCCAAGATAGTGGTGATGATATAATCCAAAATGGTGACATAATCCAAGATGGTAGTAATGATGCAATCCAAAATGGTGATGTAATCCAAAATAGCGGCGATGATATAATCCAAAATGGTGGAGGAAGCAATATGGTGGTGATGACATAATGCAACATGATGGCGATGATGTAAACACATGATGGTAGTAAGGTGCCTCCGACTTCGGCTCCCGGCTCCTGGCGTCGGACCTACTAAATATATCTACTCCATATCAAAATAATCTCATTAAATTTGTTAAAACTGTGTTCTTGAAACAGTAAAAACTTGTAAAGTCACCTAGCTTTTAGTAAATTTCCTTACCAACATCTGCAAAATCACACCCGAACTTTTAGATTACAAACAGGAAACTACACAATAGTGATAAAACACTGGTTTATATTTAGCCAGCAGTCAAGCCCAACTCCCAGCTGGCCAACCTCCGGAATTTTGCAGGAGGTGTTAAAACACCCCCTTACCAGCCAGAAACCCAGACAATAGGCAGCCTTTCGCAACATGCGGTAGCCATTCAGACACAAGGCCCATTCCTAAAGCCTCGTGCAGCCAATCAGAGAATGGGTACGCCCACAACAAAAGGAACCGCCACGCAATTTTGCCTCTGTGTATGTATCTACTCTGTGGCGCGAAGGCGAAGAAATGCAGCCAGCTCTCCCGAGCCATCATTCGTCACCGCGGGTGGCAGCGGTAGCCAATCAATACCTTCGACACAATATGCTTCGCGCCCGGAGAGTATCTCGTAAAAATATATACGTATATACCCGTCGCCGCCGTTAGCAGAGATAGGAGCTTCGGCGCGTCATTAATCACCGCAAACAGGTTTTGTGGACAGCGTGTATCGGCGGGTGTCATTCCACTTCAGCCACATGGGGCTGATCGGTTATCTTTCATCCTCCCTTCCCCTTTTTCCGCATTCGACACTCGNTCATTCCACTTCAGCCACATGGGGCTGATCGGTTATCTTTCATCCTCCCTTCCCCTTTTTCCGCATTCGACACTCGGCGTCTCTTCGCACATATCAAGCTTTCCGCTTCGTATAAGGTTGTGTGCGTGCACTTTGTGTAACCTTGGGGAATCCCACGATCGTTCGTGCGAGTTTGCCGATAAAGGGCTAACGCACGGTTTGATGTTTATATCACAAAGGGAATATGGGGTACAAAAAGCGCATATCACCTGTCCCAAAATTAAACTGCAAACCCTCCGTGCATTAGGATAAGCCAAGTATCCTGTTTATATAAACATTTGTTTTCGCTTTAAATGTTATTACCCTTTCTCTGGACAAGTTGACCGGATGTATTGACGTAAACGACTTTTTTTTTTATAAAACCACGAATATGTAGTCAAAATAATATTCTTAATCAACACAAGTTATCTGTTCCCAGATGGCAACTCTTTCAACACACTTCAGTTAGCGCCTTCCTACAAGTAAACATATATTTAACGAATCATTTGTCAAACGAAAGAATACTTAATTTGTGAAAATAAATAGACAACATGGCTTTTTTTCTTAATCGGGATCGGGGATAAAGGTGCAAGAGAGAGAGAGAGAGAGAGAGAGCCAAAAATATATCAAAATTATTATATTTACATGAAATTATTTCTTGTTACGTTAATGGCCTCGCAGTCTTCTCTTCCGTTCATTGAGTAGTTAATTTCAAAAGTTTTTATTATAACTGCGAACCAGCTGTAACCAGAAGCAGTGATCGTGTCTCATCCAATGTTGGAGTGTTTTTTTATATGAGTGACTTAACGTCTCGTCTATAGCAGTGTCATTAGGGACGGAATCATATCCTCTCGCTATCTATTAGCCTAGGGGAAGCGAGCGGCTATGGCCGTAGTAAGGAACCATCCTGACTTTCGTTTCGAGTAGAGACAGTCAGTCAAAGCAATTTTCTGCACCTGTTCCATACTAATACTGATACAGAACTGTATCTGGCACGAATTATCTGATGCTTTCTGTATCAGTTACAGGCATTCCCGAGTACATCTCTACTCATCGCCGGTCTGAGGTGTAGCCTTGTCCGTGCATGTTATCAGGTACGCGTGGTTTTGTTATCAAGTACGCATATTATCAATAACGGGTTTTGGGTTGGTGCCCTACCATGTGCTATCTGTTACAGTGAAATATAGATAAAATCAATAGCAAACAAAAACTTATTTTTTGTGGAATGTTTTTTGGAGGGAATAATGAACTTTTCATTTGTATTGTGTAAACAAAAACAATTACAAACCATCCTTTTGTAATTTAAAAAAAAACATAAAAATTACACTTTGTAGTTGTTATATATTAACAAAGAATCTTAATTTTAACTTACGTACATTTTTTTTAAATATAATTAACATTGTGTCAGTTACACGGAACTGCAGATGCAACACATAGGCGAGTGTTAAACTGATACTAAAAGTATCTGATAGTTCCATAGACCAAAGATAAGGTAGACTGACTATTCGTCTTCTGCGCATGTACCCAACATTGAACTATCCCAACCAACACAACTGTAAAAGTAACATGGCCAGTAGTGATGGACGTAATTGTTTATACCTTAATATTCAAACTACAAGCACTTTTATATTACTAAAATACTTTCGCTGATATAACTGTAATATACATGCATTAAAAATTGGTCAGAGAAAGTGTGCATACATCTCAAAGCACTTGTTTACTAATCAGTGTTCTAACTTCAAATCCAATTCATGCCGCTTTTGCTAGTCGTGATGGCAGAAAAGCAGTTCGATGTCGGGACACAGGAGACTGGTTGTACGAAACCAGTGAGATCGTTCTACTTCATCTTTAGTCTATGGATAGTTCGGCAGTGTAGTCGTTTGCAGTAACTGTTACAAGTGGGTATCAGATACAAAGTAACAGGTTGATACTCACAGACCCACCTCTAGTCTGAAGTAATCAGGCAACCATGGAAAACCGAAATGAGGATGGCCGGACCGGAAATCGAATCCCTCGCTCCTCCCGAAGGCGAATCCATTGTGTTACATCTGTACCATCTCGCTCAGTATGTGTGCTTCCTATGAGGGAAGGAAACAGTATTTAAACACTTCACTAACGGCGCATCTCTTGTTGCAAATCTGATTATATAGTTGTTCAAACTTCGTCAGCGGTGGTTCGGCACACGGAAGTGTAAACACAAAAGGGCAGATCGTGCGATACCAGTTCAAACATCGCCAATTAGCGGAGTGCTCGTTTATCTGATGTTCGAGACGTATTTACCAAGCACGTATGAAGCTTTGCCAGCGCGCCAGGAAGCATAGTGGCGGAGATTTGCATCCATTCTCTTTTCTAGGGATATTTGTACGCATAGGTAATATTTTCCTACTGTTTGGCATTTGTCGTGATGTCTNCATCCATTCTCTTTTCTAGGGATATTTGTACGCATAGGTAATATTTTCCTACTGTTTGGCATTTGTCGTGATGTCTTTTTTTTTTTACGATTTTTATTTAACGATTTTTCTGATATTCATAGTCCTCCCCACTGTCGCATTTCGTAAAATCNTTTTTTTTTTTACGATTTTTATTTAACGATTTTTCTGATATTCATAGTCCTCCCCACTGTCGCATTTCGTAAAATCCACTGCGAATATTGCAGTGCGCCTATGCGATTATGCTTCAGCGTGATTAGTAGTTCAGAAACATGGCACGTTTTAGGATAGTTATTCTTTTCAGGTTTTTCAGAAAAGCCGCGACTCTGCGTAATTGCTGAAACACCATTTACTCGAATACTAATTTCATAGTTATTCTGGTAACAAAANAAAAGCCGCGACTCTGCGTAATTGCTGAAACACCATTTACTCGAATACTAATTTCATAGTTATTCTGGTAACAAAAAGTCGGAAGTTGTACTATATCAAATGCACAGTCACTCTTGTCTGAAATGCGTTCTCCGGACTTAGACTTACTTACGCAACTGTTAAATCGCAATCTTTGAAAATGCCCTTATTTTCCAAGTTGGTGATTAAATCATCTTTGGTGCTGCCTGAGTTGCGTATTTCAGACAAGAGAGGGACGGCGTCTTTTAACTCTTTCAGTCATGGGTAAATATGCAATTTTAGGCGATACAAAGAAACGTAATTTTTTTAGAACTGTACAAGAATCAGTAGAACACTCGGCCATAGGTCTGGGCCAATAAAAATGTGTTACGTGTTTGTGTTAGATGTTATTGGTAGAAGTCGTCCATAAGACTGCGGAGTTAAGTCTCAACAACGAATGCTATCTCCCACCACGTGACGGACTCCCCTTATTTAAAGCTGTTTCCTGTTGTGTACATCGTACATCAATAAATATTGTCCATTCACGGTTACTTTCAACTTTTCTGAACCCCTGATAAAGTTATACTTCCAGGGTAATCCTCTACCTCATACAAACATAACTTAACCGAGTATAGAAAATTACACCAAAGGAACAACGCACCGCATTCCTGCGAACTCAATGTAAACATATTTTGGCGAGGGCAGCTACTTTTTATTTCAAGGCACCGTAGAATGGTGTCCCATTTAAAATCACAAAACCACGCCTCCTGTGAGAGTTTAGATGGAAAAAAAAATCTAATTGTCTTTGAAGCCGGCACACCAGACAATGCTGCCGAAACGAAACACGGTTTGTTCCTTTTGAAGTTCGGATTATTACGTGACCCGAGAAGGAGGGAGTTTTATGTTGAAACACATGAGAAAACTGTTTGTCATAGAAGAACAGGTTAAGAGTTCACTCAAGTTTTCAGTTCCTTGTTTCTTTTCCCATTCTTCGTGTTTAGAGGGGAAGATGCGCGCGCCTCCTTTTCTTTACACCATTCCCTTTCCTCAGACAGTTTCTACGCTCATTACCGCAAGATGAAGCGTTTGAAGCTTGTAGTTAACTATACACTTTTGAAAGCCCAGCTTACTGCTTGCTTACTTGTATCATTCCTCCGCATTAATATTTCTACATTCAGAAGGACCTGATGACTTTGCATTCATGCATCGTGTTAGTGACACCGCGAAATTATTAGAAACAAGTGGAAGTAGAGAGGTTTGGGTGGCTCTTAAAAACCAGGTTTTAGGAGGCGATGAGGGTGAAACGAGGTGGACATGGAGCAGCACCGGAATGTGAGTGAGTGAAGAGATTTGGGCGGCTCTTAGCATCGAGGTCTTGAGAGACGATGAGGGTGAAGCGAGGTGAGTAAGGAGTAGCGCCGGAATGCAGGGCCGAGGGAAACGGGAGATCACCGAGAAAATCCGCCGACCATCGGCATCATCCGGCACGATTCCCACATGCGGAAATTGGAGGGCGACTCCGCTGAGAATCCAACCAGGTTCGCCTAGGTGGCAGGCGAGTAGTCTAACCACTTCACCACCGCGGCTTCAGAGCTGGAATGCCAGGGCGGGGGGAACAGGTGTTCCTCGAGAAAACTCTCAGACCAGTGGCATCGTCCGGCACGATTCCTATGTATGAAAACCAGGAATGACTCCGCCGGTAATCGAACCCTGTTCGAATCGATGTGAGACGAGTGCATTAGCCACTGTCCTGTCGCGGCCCCTGTTAAAAAAAAATGTTAATGTGATACCAGTTCTCACTCAAATGAGTATAGGAAAAAGAAACCAAGTTCACTTATCGCTCATGTAAACATTACACTTTTAATGAGAGACGAACACAGGGCACTGTTGCCAACATTATTGACAGAGATATCTGGGGCGGTGCTTAACGTCTGAGGTCTTCAGCGCCGATGAGGATTGAATGAGACGGAGATGTAGCAGAAGCGGAATGCAGTGGTATGGGAAGCGGGAGTACCCCGTGGAATCCCGTAGGCCAACGGCAACGTCCGCAACATTTCACATGCTCGAAAATCCAGGCCGACCCCAGCGGGAAAAAAGTCTGGTTCGCAGTGGTGAGAGAAGAGTGGTCTGACCACTCCACCACCGTACCTCTTGCCAACATTAGGTTACTAAAATTATACTATTCATATCTCGTCAGCCATGTTGGATCCAGGTGACCTTAACCTTGACCCAGGTGACTTTTGACCTAGAAAATTAAAAATAATAATAAATCCCAAGAATAAAAAGTACTAAAAAATTTATAAAAATTTTGTTTAAAAAATATTAGAATTATCTAGAAATTATAAAAATATTATTTAAAAATTATTTAAAAATGTATTTTAAAAACTTACATTTCCGGAGAAACCGCCTCCCCTACCATTTTGTTTGCCCCCACCCCACCAAAAACCTCACCTATACTCATTATATTGTTTGTGGCGATCTTGGTTTTTTCGTCTGTAATTTGTTTATACGTTGCTGGAGGATGCCATCTTGGGTTTTTCGTCTGTAATTTGTTTATACATTTCTGAAGGCCACCATCTTGGATTATTTTGTTTGTAATTTGTTTATACATTGCTGGAGGCTGCCATCTTGGTTTTTCGTTTGTAATTTGTTTATATTTTCAACAACTAGGTGGCACTAGTGTATTAATTCACTCCCCAGACGATCTGCCTGTTTAGCCACCAGGCGGCAGCCATATTTGTTTGTGTTTTTAAAGTATATGTGGCGCTGTCGGCGCCGTCCGTGTTGGATTCTATTTTCAACACATAGGTGGCGTTAATTTTTCGATAGAGCGGCCAGATGAGCTGACGGTACTCATATTTAAAGACATAGGAAAAATCTGTAATTCTTCATCATAGATAAAAAAAAATATTTTTTCAATCAACAGTATAACTACATGCATAATGCATGACTTTGATTAAATGTATAATTAATTTAATATGTATTTAATAACAATTTTAATATGTTCAATTTCAAAAAGTATTTTTTAACTAATTATATATTTCTACATATAGTACAATGGTACTTTATAAAATAATTTTTAATTCAATTTATTTTCTTTCTGTACCTTTTACATTTTAATTATATTCTGGCAAATTGGAAAGAAAAACTTGAAATAAAATACAATTTCAATCATAGGCATTTTTTAATTCAACTAATTTATTACAGTCTCTCACTCCCTCAAAAAAAAAAACAATATTCTTCAATATATATGCATCTCAATACATGCCACTTTGTTGTAGGTTAGTTTTTTATGCACCTTCCTATAAAAAGTGAAAAAGAGAAAATTGGTTTTCTCGTCGTCGTCTCGTCCTTCCGAGTAAATTTCTTGGACGGCGGCGTCTTCCGCACGTTCTGCGTGGTCTGATGGACTGGTTTGTTTATGCGGTTCATATATGTAGATATAATGATAAGTATCTAAAGCCGGCCTACCTGCCTGCATGTGATGTCTCAATACCTTCATGCGATTGGTCAGCTGCAATCACGCGGCAACTCAGTGATTGGCTGGTCGGTGTCCGAACCATGTATTAATGGTGTAATACGATTGTTTCAAAGTCAATATGGCGTCATAGAGTTTGCAAATGCCTATATTATAATCAGAAGGGGATCAGCTGAGAGGCTTAGTTTCACAACGGCTAATGTGAAAGGTGGGTCGTCTCGCCTCGATTCTACGCCAGGTAATTCGTGGCTAGTTACGTTAAAGTGGAGTGGATATTGCCCGCCAATGGTTTCTCGTCATCGATTTCTTCTTCCAGTGATATGTATCCAGTTTTACCAGCACCATCGACTTCTTCAGCTGTGATGGCTACGTTACTAGCAGCATCTACTTCCACCAGTGCAGCGCGATCATCTACAGATACTACAGTACCATCGACTTCTTCAGCTGTTACGCCTATGAAATATTCAATGGAGGCAACGACCTTTTTGGCTGAGGTACCTAGAACACCATTGCCGGTGTTACTCGCTTCTTTATCTCCAACACCTACATCTCCAGCAGATCCGCCAAAGTTTTTGCCTGAAACACTACGTAGTCATCAGTGTCATATTTGTGATAAGATATTTCCTTTCGGCCGCAATGTACGACGCCATGAAAGCTTTAATTGTGCCAAGAATCCTTGTTGCATGTCATATTTGTGTGACAGGTGCGGTAAGCAGTTCAGCCGTTGCGACCATTTACTTAGGTATGCAAAGACCTGTAAGGGCGAAGTGCATTTCTCATCAGTACCTCGGTAACAGGTTTGCTGCAAGCAGGTCTCTTGTCACTTCGGTACATGTCCTCAAAAGTATAGTTACCAAATAACCTGCCCTGCACAGTGTGTCGACGTAATAAATGTCACGATATTTTCGCAGAAGGACAACACGAGTGTGAATATCGATATGGATAAATGACTATAACCTACAACAAAGCTGTATATATTGAAATGCATATATATGGAATAATATTGAAATTTTTTGAGGGCGTGAGCGACTGTAATAAATTAATTGAATTAAAACATGCCTATAATGGAAATTGTATTTTATTTCAAGTATTTTCTCCTAATTTGCCAGAATATAATTAAAAATTAAAAAGCACAGAAATGAAATCAATTTAATTAAAAAGTATTGTATAACATACCACTGTACTATATGTACGATTATAAAATTAAATAAAAATACCGTTTAAAATTAAACAACTTCAAATTTATATTAAATATATATTTAATAAATTATAATTGTTGTCAAAGTATCGCATCATTCATGTTGGTATACTACTGTTGATTGAATTAATATTTATTTTTATGTATGATGAGAAATTAACAGATTTGTCCTGTGTCTATAAATATGAGTACCGTCTGCTCACCTGGCCGATGAATCGAGAAATAAATGCCACCTATGTGTTGAAAATAGAATCCAACACGGAGGGCACCAGCAGCACCACCTATACTTTAAAAACACAAACAAATATTGCTGCCGCCTGGTGGCTAAATAGGTAGATCGTCTGGTGGGTGAATTAACACACTAGCACCACCTAGGTGTTGAAACTATAAACAAACGACAGACAAAAACCAAGATGGCGGCCTCCAGCAATGTAAAAACCAATTACAAAAGGAAAACCAGGTAGCGTCCTCCAGCAATGTATAAAAATGACAGGCGAAAAAACCAAGATGGCGTTCCCCAGAAATGTATAAACAAATTACAGGCGAAAAAAACCAAGATGTCTGAACACACGATAGAATGAGTAAAGGTGAGGGGTGGTGAAGGTAGGGATCTCTGGAAATGTAAGTTTTTAAAGTAAATTTTTAAATAATTTTTAATAGTTCTTTAAAAAAAAATTTTTCTAATTATGTTTAATATTTGTCAATATATTTTTTTTTATTCTTTAATTTTTGTATTTTTTATAATTTTTCTGGAGTTTCAAGGTCAGAGTTCACTGGGGTCAAGCTCAAAAGTCAAGGTCACCTGGATCAAACATGGCGGACAATATGGCTACCATGGGGCCGGAATGACAGAGCACAAACAGCTCCGACGCTCCGAGCCCCCAGCCCCTTGCGCCAAAGTAGCCATAATCATTCTACTGACCTCCGTAGTAAACATTTTTGAACGTTTCAAGGTTACGTGCTTTCGTAAGGAAGCATTGCGACGGCGATGGGAAATAACATAAACAAGCTTCGCGCCATCGCACGCATACTGTTTGCTCGGAATTTTAAGTAGTGACTACTTAAAATTCCGAGCAATACAGCAATCTGTTCAGAAAAGATGCAGTATTGTCGCTGAAGTTTAAAACACTGTTTTACAGAATAGCAAATGTCGTAAACAGAGGGTTACTAGCGATATTTTATGACTTTGACACTTTTAAAGTACGGTGATACATTTGTGTTTTAGTAACCAAATTTATGAATTGGCAACAAAATATCGACTTACCTTTCTGTCCTGAAAAAAGATTTACTCTTAAATATTCCATAATTTTGAAGTGCCCCGTTAATACTAAAAGGACCATAATGTTTTTAAATTTATTAATTCTTCTTTTACATGAAGTTACCAATAAAGGTAGATATGAAATATTCTAAATAATTAATTTAAAAGAACAAACTGTAAGAAACGTTAAATTCGCCTATGATTCTCAAGAAATCGCATAGTCATGACGAGTACGTAACATTATTATTATGTATATAAGGGTTATTCAGCTAAGATGTTCACCCCAAATATCTTCCGAACAGCTGAAAGAATCTAAATTTTGATATCAAATTCGTAAATGGCACTACGGGACTCATAAGACACTGTCTACGTCAGTTCCGAGATGTATTCGATTACTGAGATAACGATATAAACTTTTTTTTTTTAAGAAACATGCACTTTTCTCTCAATAGAATAACACGTTATGAAGCGGCTTACTCAGTGACGTAATTATTTTAAAATTCTGACGAGAACTTTCTGAAATTTAAGTGGTGTTTTTGTAGATGTATGCATTTGACTGTAGCTGTGCCGGGATAGGTCGGGGCCATCCTCTGGGAGATGTCCTGCGGAGAGTTCCAACACATACCTCGCTGCACACAATGAGCGGTGTACACTGCAAAATACAATGTACGGCAAGGTTTCGACGCTTTTGTTGCACACACGATTGCTTTGTGAATTAATTGTAATCAAGCTATGAACATAAAATTAAACACACGTTTTATTTGTCTGTAACATCTACAACACCAACAAACAACCTTTCGCATGCGTGTGATACCTGTGCTATTGTATCACTAGCGCGTGCGTCACCTGTGTAAGAACACTCCGCTGAACATCCCCACGGATGATGCAACCTACTCCGCCACTGCATACGCCTATGAACATCCCCTTATATCTCAAAAAGTGCTCGTCGTGTTTTCAGAGCCGCTGTCGACCTACATATCTGCATGACCACGAGTAATAGTCAATCGATTGTGGGAGTCAGGTTTACGTTCTCGTGGTCCTCAGCGAACGGACAGCAGTGTTGTTCAGTGATCAGAGTCATTTTTGCCTTGGACAAAGCGATGGCCGGGTTCGCGTTCGTAGACGTACGGGTGAGCGGGACAATACATCGTGTATTCGCACTCCCCATACCAGACCCACGCCTGTGGTTATGATATGGGTTGTGGGGGAGGGGAGGCATAAGCAACACATCCCGGTTGCCTCTGTTATTCATCCAGGTGAGCATGACTAGTGCGTCGTACACCCGTGACGCTGTCAATACTGTCCTCCGTCCATATCTTGGAAACCTGCAGGAACCAATCTTCCAGCACGATAACGCACGTCCCCGTGTCGCTAGGGCAACACAGTGTGATCTGCGTGGTGTGCGCATGCTACCCTGGCCCGCTATATCTCCAGACCTCAGCCCCATCGAGCGCGTGTGGGACTTGACAGGACGGAACCTGATATCCAGCGCAGCCCCCGCAACGACCATCGCCCAGCTACACCAGGAAGTACAGCGAGCGTGGCGTGGGATACCGTACCCCATAGCGACATTCAGCATTCGTGCGATGGGTAACATGCCAGAATTACTACATGTGTGGCCGACACCCTACTAGGGTGNATAGCGACATTCAGCATTCGTGCGATGGGTAACATGCCAGAATTACTACATGTGTGGCCGACACCCTACTAGGGTGTCTGCTTTGTGTGTTGCATTTAATGTTCTGGATCTCCCGCGGATTTCATGTTTTGGTCAGTCCCCACTTACCACCTNTCTGCTTTGTGTGTTGCATTTAATGTTCTGGATCTCCCGCGGATTTCATGTTTTGGTCAGTCCCCACTTACCACCTCCTTCTTCTTCTTTTATACTATCTTTGGGACAGATACGACTATTACTACGAGGTGTTTTTAAATGTATTTCCACTGCTGTATTTCGCAGCAAAATACTGAGTTCGTGATATTAGACTTACATTTGACACAGAAGAAAGTTTAATGTGTACATACTTGAAGTCTTAGATCTGCTGTTTGTTTAGAGACCCCTTCAAAAGTCACTTCTTTGCTTGGACAAAATATACAAATAGTATATTGTATGGCTACTATAGCAATATATAACAAAATATTAAATTTAATACCTTAAAATTTTTACATAGTATGTAATGAATTTACAAATAAAAAAACTAGTGCTGACGCTTAAAGATATTCCTTGAGAAATGTAGATTAGTAATTCTAAGAGTTATTTATTTATTTATACTTTTTCGTAATAATATCATGCTCATGTGGCCTAACGTGCCCTTATGGGGGGTATAAAATTATTTCACTCCCATTCTTCTGCAATAACAAGCAGACCTTATTCACTTTAGAACGTACAAGTTTAATTCATTTATCATAATTTCCGAAAGTAATATTTGATTAAACCTACATACTTTATAAAGACCTAGGCAGCGTAATTGGGAATAACCAGCGGCTGGCATGTAGGTTATGCTCCCGTTAGAAAAGGCTCATCTTATCCTGACGCAATTCATTTTTTTTGCCCCATATAAAAAAGGAAGGGCAATAAAACGACTGGTCCTCTGGATAACTTCCAGCTATGTTCCTTTTACCCGCTCGTAAGGAACAAGATGACGCCAGGTTTACACTGTAATGAATACGAGGTGCTCGCTTAGATTTTTACACTCGCTAGATGAACTGAGTATGGATCCAAACCTCCTTCACCGCCCTCATTGACGCTAACCACTCACAAACCCTCACCACCACTCACCAACCCTTACCAACCCTCACCACCACTCACTAACCCTTACCAACCCTCACCACCACTCACCAACCCTTACCAACCCTCACANCAACCCTCACCACCACTCACCAACCCTTACCAACCCTCACACCTCACCGACCTTTGCCCCACAAAATTCTAAAAATCGAGGATCGTGTAATGTCATAACCCGCTCACCCTGCCACCGAGTGATAACACATTTCCTCATACCAATATTTAATTTTGATTTTGTGTGTTGTTGGTTTAGTGCATACCCTCAATCACGATAAACTCAAGAGCTATTCCGAATATAATAATTTGTTTATAAAAATTCACAGTAAATTTAAGTTTGTTTGCATTTTAAGTACATTTAAATGTACGCGATTTATCATACGAGTTCGTATTTTTTTTTTTTTTTTAGTTGAGTCCGTATCGTAAATCATAGTATACAAACATTTTCGCAAGTCAAGTTGTAAGCAAGCTAATATTTGTAGGCATATGCGATTATAATTTGCGATTTTTTAGGGCCAGGATCGTTAAATTCAGTTTGCAGGAATCGTTTCTAGCTCAAGGAAAGTACGCATGTATAAGCCCTACGACCATTTATACACATAGTGACTAGCTAAATTTAAAACAAAATTTGCAGCATGGTGCCTTTTTATCAAAATCAGTTTATAAGAGGGGAAGAAAATATTTAGGGTTAAAATATCAAAATATATTTTTCATTTTTTTTTTTTCAAATTTATTGTAATTCATTACTACAAAATTATTCATGTTCGTCTGCATCCGTATAAACATCACCTTCAGTTCTAATTCGTTAAATACGAAACCAACCATGAAGTAAGTTTGAAGGCAAAGTCGCTGCAGCAGAAGCGACACCGATTTGCCACTGAAAGTTCCGTAGATGATACACTAACAGTCCCAGATGGTTCGGCTGTCGTCACGTTGGAAGAAGCGGGAAGCATGGATGAAGATGTCTTCGTGGAAAGAGATATTTCTCCCGACGATGAGGTGCCAGGTTCGTCGCTCATATTGGTCGCAGCAGATTTTGGTAGTGGAGCCATATGATCGAAATCACCGGCCATCACTCCGCCGGCGTAGGCCGCAAGAACTCTCTGTTGCAGATCCGGCACCGAGGCATCGATGAGGACTGCAGTTTAACTTTTCATGACCTTACGTGTTTACATTAAGTATCGTTGTGGTGAGAACCGATATTTAATGTGGTTAAGATTGTTCATACAGCCAAGAAATGCATGGTGCCGTGTGGTGTGTTGGTGAGAAAATACCTTGTCGCAGTAGCTGCAGGGATGAGTTTTCTCTGGTGATGGCGATACAGGCGATGTTTCGAACTCTGCAGGAGTCAGGTTAGCCAAATAACTGGATCTTACAGCCGAAGAAACAGATGTTGCAGTAATAAATTGTGCTGCCAGTTCGTCCGAAGTTGCAGTCGACCCCACTAAAGACGTCTCAACCAAAGAAGTCGATGACGCTGTCGACATCATGCCAGAAGATGGTGATGGAAGTGCTGTTGCTGCACGTGTTCCATCTGAAGAACTCATTGGTGTTTCTGCTGGACCCACGACCTACGTCTCTATAGTATTTATGCCAGGTAACGTCACCTGCTGCGACTATCTGCCACTCACCAAGAACTCTATCAAATTAAGATCCATAAAATGGACCCAGCTACCTACATATCTGTACATGACGTCATGGAAATATTGCTCTTTATCATGGGAGGCAAAGGCATATTCACTGTTGCTACTGGTGATAAGTTGACGAATGCAGCATTCGTTCTCGTCGTAGGCATTGACATTGTGGAGAGGTTTTGGTACGTAACGATATTACCGTTGTCAGTCGTACCGACGACGGAGGTTGCAGCAAAACCCAGATATTAACTTCTTCCCAGCACTGTGGGCGTCTTAAAGGCATAACAATTTCTGATCCGTAGGCTTCTCACGTGCCTAGGGCCCTTTGCGTATATACACTTTGTGAAAACCAAATAAATTGTGATACCGCGAATCGTGGATAATCTTTAACGCGCGTAATCGACATCGATGATGGGTGGACCGATGCCATTTGTTCTCAGCCGCAGATGATCACCAAATCCAGTGTCCAGCCAGAGCCCTTCAATATAATTTCTTCCTCCTCACAGCATACCTTCTTAATGCTCTTTTCAGAACCGGTTTCGATGTCATCAGCATTACACCTAGGTAAGATCGAGGTCTTGATTGCTTTGTTTTTGTATACATCTGGTTTACTATAGCTACATTCCAACCATATATGATATATGACAGCTCAATATTTCACCACCTCCTCTGTACGTTGGTTTATTAAATTTTGTTTCATATAGGTCAGATATGATTAATCATAATTCGTCGAAGTTGCCAGATTTGGAGCAAAATAATATTTTAGAAGACGTCAACCAAGATGGCGGTCGGCACCACGCACCAGAGCCAGCAGCCGTTGCGCCAGTTGCCCTATATATACACTACGTATACCAAAACGGAATATTAAAGAAGAAACGAATGAGCCTATGGAAATTGGGTTTTGTAAATATATTTAGTGCCGAATGACTTGTACAACGCCTACAAAGTCCGCAGCAAAACAGTGACTTATGCTTCCCATGTTGCAGATACATGCGTAATACTGACCGTTCTTGGTCTTTGAACACTGTTCGGCTTGAGGAAGTGATACGTCAGCACATCAACGACGTGCCCTCCACTAGTACTCGCTCCACAGCGCGCCAAATAGTCGTGTCCCATTCAACCGTGTGTGACGTACTGTGGGTAAATCGCCGTCATCCCTACCGCTGGCAGAAAGTACAAGGCAATCAACGAAAATACATCTTCAAGACCCATTCTGTTTAGGTACCTACAGGTTATCCTTTATATTTTCGACTTTATTTTTCATAAGGAATCACCT
>NQII01002281.1:268784-288566 GCA_002778355.1 Clitarchus hookeri | reverse complement strand
GAGCAATGCAACTTAACAAACAATATGATTTTGTCATCCCATGCTGCATAAGTACGCCACTTTAATATTCGGCCATCATCATTCAAACACAAACATAATCCTCGTTGAAAACTAAACACACAGTTTTTTAGTACCTGGTAGCATGGCCATTCTGTTTAATTACTTCTCGCAGGCGTTGTGGCATATTAGCAATTATATCCCTGGTACATTCGGAGCAAATCTTACTCCATCATTCCTTGAACCTTTTCTCTAATTCTTTTGTGGACCTAATTGTTGTAGTACGCAGTCTTCTTTTGAGTTCATCCCAAAGATTTTCTATGGGATTCAGGTTAGGTGATTGAGGAGGTGTGTTAATGATTTTGGGACAGTTAAACAAAAGCCAGCTCTTGACAATGTATGACTTTTGTTTTGGGTAATTATCTTTGTAGAACTTAAACGTGTTCCTAATGCCCAGATTAGCATCCCTCTTGTGTAGGTTTGCTGTCAGGGTGTTGAGATGGTCTTCCTTTTTAATTGTTCCATCGACACGTACAGCCTCTCCAGCACCTGTTGTAGATATACAGCCCCAGATCATAATACTACCTCCTTTGAGTTTCACAGTAGGTTGTATGTTTCCAGATTTTAGCTCCTCATTTGGCTTGCGCCATTCTGTTACCCCGTCATCTGAACCAAACACATTCATTTTCGTCTCATCAGCAAAAATAACATCATTCCACCAATTTTCATCTTTGTCAGCGTGGTCTTTTGCGAACGTAAGTCGTTACTTGTGTTTGCCTCGTTAATGAAAGGCTTCTTTCTAGTTACGCTGTTATTATATCCTGCTCTTCTGATAACTCGTCGTATGGTTTCTGGATGGACGTTCTTTCCGGATTCATTGAGTACCTCCGTTGTAAGTTTGCAAGCACTAATTTTCGGACCTTTCTTTATTTTCTTGATTACTAGACGTTCTTCTCTCTCGCTTAGTTTCTTTGGCTGTCGTTTTTGAGGTACCGAATCTATTCTGTCTTCCTTCTGAAACCTTCTTATGATGTCTCCAACAGTGCACCTCGGCAGATTCAAGTGCTCCGCAATTTCTCGTTGAGATTTCTTCTTTGCATGATGAAAAATGACCAGCTGCCGCTGTTCAAACGTTGTATTCCTGCCCTACGTCCCATTTTCCTGACTGACGCAGTCAACAGAGCTACCCAATAGAACCTCTCAGCGCAGAGAGTGTTCGGGGAAGGACACGAAGTACGAACGCAATGTGCATCGTGCCTGTGCCACACGTCTACCACTACTGGCCGAATATTAAAGTGGCGTACTAATGAAGCACGCGAGGACAAAATATTGTGTTTCATTAACTTACACTGCTCATTTCAGTTATTGGCTACTATTGCATTTCATTTAAAGCACACAAGAATGATTGTACAATATGTTTTATGTTTATCTTCATTTCTAATGTAACATAAAGTCATACAACTGCGATAATCATCGGTGGCCGAATATTAATGTGAGCCACTGTTATATATATATACACACTTTCTGAACAACATGTATATATATATAATTTGGTAAGGAGCATTATAAAAAAAGGGCACTTGCCTCTGAAAATCAACAATCATTCTTCTATTGTGCGGTACTCGTGTCGTGTGTAGAATGCAGTACAGTTGTTAATAGACGGTTTTATCTTCACGCCTTAGTTTTGGTAGACAGAAGACATACTTCTGCTCTAAGAAAGTAAGAACTGACTTTTCCACTACACAGAAACAAAAACATCAATGGTGGGTCAAAAAATCTATGTAAAACTTTTCTATAAATTAACCAAAAGAAGCGTAGATAAATTCGGTCAGTCGGCGAGTACGTCACGAAAACCCAGACGTTTACTTTGGTATTTTAATGGCATTTTAGACCGGAACAGTATAACTGCTTGGGTGATCTTCAAGTAGGTACATACGCCAGCAACACCAACGCGATGGCATTTTCGCAAGTCCCCAGGGACAGAACTGGCGAAACCTGAGATGACACGAAGACTTATGGAGCCCATTTCAAGGGCACTCCTTCTGAACAATCGAAGAAATTCAAAACCATCCGTCCCCCCAGAAGCAAAAAAAAATTATCTCGTTGTGCTCGAAACACAGGGAAACGAGAATGTATTGTGTAAAGTGAAGCAAACTTGTGTATTCAAATCACAAAAGGGACATCTGCGTTGGATGTTCATACCAAAAATTAACTGAAAGCGTAGGTATGGTGAATCACTGTTTTCACATTTTCAGTCGTCTATTCCCTGTACTACCGCCAATATTATTGACTTATTTCAACCCAGAAACTTTATATAGCTGTTTTTAGCAGCCAAGAAATATTGTTGAATTTATGTTTGGCAAAATGTTAATATTACTTTTTACTTCTACTTTTTACTACCATTGCTCATTATTACTTCAATTTTTTGTATTATTGTCCTACTTCTTTGCTTTTTAAACACGTCGTCAGAGTCAATATTTGTCTGCAAATATTTAAATTTAAAATTGTAAACTCAAAATAGAGCATCTAGTACACCCAATCAATATTGTAAAGGTTTTGTTTCACTAATACCACTGTTAGTACCTTGGAAATAATTGTGCAGTGCATTTATTAAACGTAAAGCATTAACAATAGACCTGGGGTTCCTTATAATTCCAGGCGAGCAACCATGATTGTCATAAAAGGTTGAACAATCAAAAGTAAAAGTAATTCATTACTCAAACAGCAAAGATACCGCATGTTGGCAAGATTATTTTATGTGAGAAGACGAAAAGTATTTAAGAAACGTTTAATGGTCAAAGACACGTTTCAAGTTCTCATTTCTTCTCCAACGATTATTTTGTTGGGCGTGAAAATGGCAAGAACCGGTGGATATTAGAATAAGCTTCAGCTGCTAAATTTTTACACAGGAACTATAGATATTTTTTTAGAAACACGTACTACTTTTATCTTTATTGGCGTGCCATAAAAATTTAGGACCACCGCTTAAAGTCACGTTCAGGCGAGTCGTCGGGGAAATACTTGCACACCAGTTGAGCGTCTTGCACGTAGAGGTGACGAGGCAAGTGGTCAGCGAGCAAGAGTCGGCCTTAGAGCTCACACGTTTCGAAGCCCCGAGCGTGCAAAATAGCTGCAGGCAGGCGAAACCCATAATCTATAGTCCATTCGCGGTTTCTTCACACTTTTTTAATCAAACCTTTGAAGAAAAAAACACCCGACGTATCACGGGTTTGGTTGTTTCCTAAATATGTTATATATAGTATCAGGCATGTTAACATTTTGAAGTATTTTACGTTTGGTTCAATTTAACTTTAACTTATATTTTATCTATAAATCATAGTATCTCATTTATAACTAATATGAATAAATACATAGAGAAAATAGGTGTGTTGGCAATACCTAGTAAGAAGTAGTTCTTATGCAAAATATTATTACACTGAGTGCGCACGAGTGCGGTGCGTTGGCCCTCTGATGCAATTTTCTAAGCTTCCTTTTCATGAGGCGGAGGAATATCGTGAAAGTAAAATTTTAGCAGTGCTTCAGAAAAGTTGGAAGTAACCGTGAATGGACTACAGTAATATTTCTGCAGCTGGAATCATATTTCTACCATGTGTAGACAGTTTTGTCTATCTTGTGTCTATGTTTGAAAAATTATTGCTAAGTGTGAAACGTTACTGGTCTCAGCTGTTTCAAACAGGGACAATCGTGGCCACGCATTGTAATGATATAATTCTCCCTGTTTCTGAAGTATTCGATTGGAATGTAAAAGGGTTATTAACGTCCTCCAGTGCTATGCCCGAAGGCTTGTCAGGGGACTGCTTACAAACTAACTCATGACCTAACTTACACTAACACCCAAGCCTTACCTGGGATTCGAATCCCAGAAACTCCTGCGCCCCAGACCGGTGGCGCACCAACCCACAGCGCCACGGGAGGTCGGATGTATCTAAACTAAACTCGAATGATGCAACGCAGTGTGACCTCAGGAAGGGGGCACTCCAAACTGCTGCCAACATGGCAGATGGTAGTAGCTGACATTCTGCCTATACCACGCGTATTTTCTCTCAAGGACCCTTCCCCCGCCTCACTTCTGAACCACCCGACCGACCCCACCTCTGCCACCGCCATACAGCGAACTCGCTAGCCTGCCACTGTTAAAACTACTTGCGAGCTATTAAAAAAGATAAATCATCTCAACGGCAGAAAAATGTCTGGCTATAGCGATGGCTTCATGAACGACGTTTCTCTATAAATCATCTCGCGTGTTCCAGATCTTCCTCCAAAATTGTAGCTAACTATTAATGTATGACAGTGTACGACAAATTCCGGGCGCCGCTGTAGGTCACCATGGCGCCGACACTATAAATCTGAATTAGTGATTTCAATCAGTAGAATTATTTTACAGAATCTTCAGTTAATGAGTTGTTATCTACTAGCGAATCAGTGGAATACACTGAGGGTTTACTGCCTAATTCACTAGGCATATGTATAAATCCCTGTTTAATCAATGAATACCAGCAAATAAAATTATTTGTAGAATTTTACTGATTCAAGTAAAGCAGTTTCGACAGATATACAGTCAAACTCGTTGATTTGGAGCTTTTTTTAACTGTTTCGATTGTAGAGTGAAAAAAATTAACGCCAGGACCTTGGCTTTTGTTTTATTTCGTATAGAATTCGGTATCTGTACGTAACTGACAGCTTACGCCCGAGTAGTGATGTTTAATGTCGTGTTTATCGGCAACGAACGATAGCCATGCATCAGTGTGACGGACAATGCTAGGCCGTTTTACGTTGCTCGCTCAAAGTGCACAATGCGCTATAGAGCTGCTCCGTTTCCTCGGCCAGACCATCAGTGTACATTATACGTGATTCCACTTTCCGCAAATCCTACGCATCAACTGCACGTGGTCTGACAGACAAAAGCCTCGTGCGCTTACGACACATTGGCGCGATGTGTTACCGGCGAACATAACGATTTTAAGAGTTCTGGCCTTAAAAATTTAGTAAGGTACACTTTTACTGTTGCTTTGTTTGAAAATGCTATAAAAGGTACGCCAACGTTAGGTACGGTAGATTACTTGCCTCCTAATTTTCGGGGTTGGCGCGTTCTGTTGCCAGAAAGACAACGATTATTATCATCAGTCGAGGAGCTATACTATTTTGAAAGAAAATGTACTTACATAGAAAAATACGCAACAGAAATTGTCACATTGTATAGTAGAGTGTATTCACGATTACTTCCAACTTTTCTGTAGCCCTGCTAAATGTTCTACTTCCAGGATATTCCTCCGCCTCGGGCAAACAAATCTTAACAAAGTCTAGAAAATAACACCAAAAGGATTGCGCACCGCATTCGTGCGCACCCATTGTAATAATATTTTGCATAAGAACTATTTCTTACCAAGAATTACCAACATACATGTTTTCTCCCTGTTTTATTCATATTAATTATGAATGACATTTTATAATGTATAGATATAACATATGTAAAATTTCAAATTAACCAAAAATAAGGTACTTTAATGTTAACACGAGTATGAAACGCTTGTGATGCCTGACACATTTAGGAAACAACCAAACACGTCATGGATGGGGTGATTTTTCAAAGGTTTGATTCAAAAAGTGTAAAGAAACCGCGAATATACTATCGTGTATGAATACAAAACTGTTTGATTAGCTACCCACTGCAATCTACGAAAGAGACGTACTGTGATATACAATTGGTTGTCATACATGCTGTATGATAATGCAATATGTGTCAATATTTTTTATTTCGCTTTTTAGTAAAAATGTAAGTAATTTTTACTTGTGGAGGCATGAGTGTTTGTAATATCCAGCATTTCATGCAGCACGCTAAACATGAATGAGAAGACACGAGGCTGACCATGCGGCTGTGTGGGACAAACCATGTCCTTCCCTCCCTCCCTGCCTGGAGAGTACCCCAGGTGAGACAAATGTATGGGTGGAAAGGCGATAAAATGAAATCGTGAGGGGAAACGGATGTACTCAGAGAAAACTCACTGGCCAGTGGCAACGACCGTCACGTTTCCCACATGCAAAAATTCAGAGAAATATCCCAAAGCACTTTCCAAAGTTCTTGTTAATTTTAAAAAAATCTAACGTCGCTTATGTTATTTATATTAGCCGGGAAACAGTAACTGTATTGGAACTGACGACTCGTAAGCAAGCCAAAACTAACTAAACTGTATTCTTTACCTTGTAAATCCCCCGCTGGGTGCAGTAAACACCCTGGGGACTGTTTTTGAATGTATATATTGTGCATATAGTTTGTATATCACGTTATAAGTTCCATACCTAAAAAATATGGCAGAACATTCGTATTAGCTCTTTCCTATTAGAGACAGAAATAGAAAACGGAAAACGGAAATTCTCCTTATGCCAAACTCTCCCATAATACATCTTGTTCTGTTACCAACCTGAGCAGAGTTTATCTTATCCATGTCTACCCATCCTACAAACGTCGAAGATAAAACAGTTTATTTTAAATTAAATTCTGAAAAGTGTAAATGGCCTCATTTCGGTGAAATTCCGTTCTAAAGTTCGTAAGCTGCTCTACTGAACTCCTTGATATCGGAGTGACAATCTCAACGAGCGAGTTTGAGCGTACGAGTGCGCAGCGTGCGGGAGAGCCGGATCCAATGCGACCAGAACAACACAATGTAGTTGAGTTGGCGTCGTTCTCTGTACAACACACGTGTCACTACCGACAGTGTAGGAGCGTGTAGTGGAGCTGGAACGTCGTCCTGCCACTGATATGTGAGGCATTTTTTGTGTTACCAAACACCATGTATTTCCGATTATTAATAATTATTATTTCTTTTTTGGCGATCATATAAACATATAACCACAACTACCGACAACTTACGGTAGTTTAATGTCGTGCACGCTTTGGTTGAAAATGACGACACTTTACCTCATAGACAGGCGGGATGAATTAAAAACAAGGAAGACAAAACAAAAGAACACAATGGCTAGAACGGATGTATACACAGACGACACGAGGACACAAACGAACACGGCAGGTTTCCTTCCGTCTTCAGTCACGCTGTAGATTTCCTCGACTTACAAGACAGTGTTGTCATGTCGTGCGTCCAAATTAATGGTTAAGATAATCACTTTCCCCTATGGTAAGAATCATTCATTGATGACAAAAGTCTTGTTAATTTCACCTATAGATACGGGTTCGACTCCCGTCATTGAAACCGTGGAATTTTTGGAATTGTATGTGAGCGTGGCGCATCGCCATACTGCAGAAGGCATATGTAAACCATCGCACAATCATCCTTCCTAGTCGTCCCAGGTGCGATACGGTCTCCGTCACTGCGATGTTGCCCGGGGCTGGGGGCTCCTACCTGCCTTCTGGCTTCAGTCGATAACCGAAACTAACGTTTTGCCTGTTAAAACGAAAAGGGCTCTCACAAAGAAAAACTTTAAGCATTAAGTTTTCCATCGTATTGGCTAAAATCAGAGTATGTTTACACAATAAAGTCGCTACTTCTAACTGCTCATGTTATACAATAAAAAAAAAGGAAACTATGAAAGTAAATTCCCAAGTCGTAATTTTAGTCAACCACATAAGTGTATACAGTTGAATGAGCACACATTTATTGACTTCAACTTTTGAACTTGAAGGATTTATTTCTGTTTCCTTGCTTCTAATCGCAATTATCGGCTGCAAAATTACTTTTAAATGAAAACGTGTTTCTATTTTTATTTCAAATAACACACTGTAAAATACTTTTATACTGGTTGAACCTAGGCAGTAGGATCGTTACTGTGAACATACCGGATGTCCCAAATGTATGTTTACACTCTTTTTACGTTTATAACACATAAACTATTAAAGAAAATCTAATGGTACTGCGTGTATTTTACGCTAAAAGGACAACGTTCTGTGTGTGCGAGCGCATGTAGCGATTCTGTTGTCGCCAGTTCCGTAAGCATTCTTGAGCGGCACAACTGAAATTGTAGAGTAAATGGCAGAGGTGACAGGATTCTCTTTTGAGCAACGTAAGTGGATTTTAGAGCGTTATTTGAATGGAAATGGAGATGCATTTTAAAGCTTGTAAAATGGAGGTCCTACATTACCGCGTTACTTCACGCCATGAATGAAGACGACCTAGACAGGCGTGTCGAATTTTGTGAGTGGGTTGTGAACACGTGCAACAACAATAACAAAGATTTTACTGATGCGATTGTTTCGTCTAGTGAGCGAACCTGTAAATTCAATGGAACTGTCGACCGCCGCAACCGCGTGTACTGGGCCGATGAAAATCCCCGCATTGTGGTAGAGCAAGTAGATAATCTTCCTGGCTGGACATTGTGGTGCGGTATGTCAGCCAGAGTACTTGTTGGGACATTCTTCTTTGACTGGACGGTGACAGGTGAAAGTTACCGAACCATGTTGCAGGATAATCTTGTGCCAGATGTTCACCCACTCCACCCAGATTACAATTTTTTTTTTTTCCAGCAGGAAGTTGAATCCCGCCACCTTACCATCGAAACGTACGGTTGCTCCTTTATGAAACATATGTTGGGAAGTGGATAGGCCGAAGAGGAAGTGTTGAGTATCCACTCAGATCTCCAGATTTAACGACGTTAGATTTTTACCTGTGGGGTCTCCGAAGAACACTGTGTACGCCGCAAAGCCACGGACAGTGGATGCTATGAAAGATGCGATTGTGAGCGCCTCTTAATACGCTCTCTTAGAAACAGTAGTTACAGTGCGCCGTTCTGCTCTACGGCATTGCAGACGATGTCATGCTGCTGATGGCGGACATTTTGAACATTTTTAACGGTTATTAACATTCGTGCACACCCAACGCTGTCCTTGCGGCGTCAAATGCAAGCAGTCCCGGCAAATTGTCTTCAATATTGTCTAAGTTGTTTCCGCTCAAACATTAATTTGGGACATCCAATATATCCCGGACGTGGGAGCCTACTGATGCGCGTATTTTGCTTATCTCTGTGTTGATAGAGGTGGAGTGGTCTGCGTGGAGCGAGTGCAGTGTCTCTTGCGGACCCGGCACGCAGACCCGCTACCCGCGCTGCGACGACCAGGGTAGCGGGTTGGAGTCCTGCGCCCGGCCAGGCAGGTCGCAGAACAGGTCCTGCTCACGAGCGCCCTGCGACGACGCCAGCTCCCGTCGGCACGACCTCGGCGGCCTCTGGAGGAACGACAGCGCCGTCAATGGCTCGCACCGCAGGGTCCTGGGCAGAATGCGCTTGCACAGCTCCGCGCGTACGTCTGCCTACTGTCTCCTCAAACTACAGTAGTTCAGTAAAAGGCCTGATACACACCACCCACTATTATGTACTTAATTACGTACCAGTACTTATGCGAGTGGCACATGACCGTGTAAACAGTAAGTCGTTTCCAATCCCCTATCGCAGCCCGTGTTTAAACAATCTTTACTTACAAGAATTTGTAATAAACTGTGGTGGTGTAGTGGTCAGACTACTCGCCTCCCACCTAGGTGAACCGGGTTCGATTCCCGGTGTGGTCACCCAGATTTTCGCATGTGGGAATCGTGCCGGACGATGCCGCTGGTCGGCGGATTTTCTCGGGGATCTCCCGTTTCTCCCAGTGATGCTCAATACTTATCTCGTTTCATCCTCATCGGCTCTCAATACCTCGCTGTTAAGAACCGTTCAAACCTCTCCACTCCACTCCACACGTGGTACCCGTCTGAGGCAGGGTCATATATGGATGAGAGGAGGCTGGGGGAAATAGAAGCCTGCTGCCCTATCAGAAGAACAGGCCTGTCTCTCGGGCCTTTTGGAAGAATGAATGAGGTGAAATGATATGGGAATGGAGGCGCAGCGAAATTAAGACAGAAGAGGAAACGGGAGAGCCCCGACAAACCTCCTCATCACGGCAGTGTCCATCACCTTTCGCCGGGGCTTGTAATATAGCTGGGGAAGCCAGACGTGGGAAGCCAGTAACTTCCCAATGGAACCAACCGTGGGTCCAAAATAATTATGAATGTATTAAAAATAATTGAACAGATTTCAAAAGTTATATTTCTAAGTAATCAAGTTGGGAGTTTTGACACTTGTGTCAACTCTAAAAACGAATTCAAGTGATACCAGACATCGAAATCATATTCACTTAAAGTCACTTAGAATGGATTAATCGCCGCCATCTTGATTTGTTAGAATTTCCGATCAAGTTGCTGGTGAATACATAAAGTATTGCACATACTTAATGCGCAAGGTGAACCAGTTATAACTCACTTTCCATGGTTCACCAGGCGAATGCCGATTGCTTTCTCATTCCTGCTTGCCTGAGCCATTTGTCCCGTCCTTAAACCCCTCCCAATTTCTACCTTTTATCTTACATATAATTTATCTCGATAGCAAAATATGATAGTTCTCGTAATGAGATTTAAAGTCAAGGAAGGAATACTGTTAAAAAATAACTCTACTCTGTGAAGTGGGGCCTACAAATTACATGAAAAAATAATGCTTTACAAGAATTTTGTGAAAAATAAATTACGTACTGTTAAGCTGATGTAAAGTGAAAGAGTCATTTCATGTCCCTCGTAGTAAGATACCCTCTTACTCGCACCAGGAAAATACTGCACATTTTCGATCCTTCCCCTTCGCCATTTTATTTCCTTTCGATATGTGATTTATGAAACGGAAAGTTAATCATATATATTTTCACTAAACGAAGGATTACCACTGTACGAACACGAAATAAATCTTATTGAGTAAGGTGGCACAAGCCACACAAATATGTATGCCGAGTGAATACAAGTTTAATAAGAAAATATATAGTAACAGCAAAATGTGCGTATTGATTATAAACCGATAAGAAAAACTAGCAGGGGTGGTAGACGGGACGTACAATAGTTGTTTGTAAATATATGTCCGGATTACAGCAGTTCACCGTCAAAGTGCGTCGATAATGCACCACGTAGACAATTGGCAACTAATGACGCGTGAGTGCTTTCTTGGTTGCAGATTTTTCAGGCGGCACAGCAGTAGTGAACGTTTGTGGTTGTGCCGTAGGAGTGCAGGACTGTTTCACAGCGCAGTCGTTCATGTTAATTTCCTTGCTAACCATGGCAAGCCTTTGGGCACCCTCTATTGTTGAGTGGGCAGGTGGGAAAGCCTTTAACCGCCTCTATTAGGACATTTTTTCTTCTCTTATAAATGTAATTTTGGAGCGATCAAAACTAAAATTATATGGTACACATAAAAGACTGAGAATAGTCTCTAACCCAGAAGAAAATATGTATTTAAGTATTATACTTTATAACTATACATTATATATTGTATGCTATATAGCAACGGATCTCGATGAAAAAGACCAGTTTGGGTGCCTATTTACACTCATTCTGGTAGACTTTACTAATTTAGGGATGGACAATGTATACCACGCCAACCTTCCAGTTGTTACACCACTGCTTGCAAAGTGGGGCGATTTTGATCCCCGCTGCAGTGTAGCACTACGTATAAGCAAAACGTTCATACGGTACAAGCTAAGAAAATCCCAGAGCTGCACAGAGTCTGTTTCCCGGGCGGCAGGTACCTGGCCGTCGTACGTTTGTTACAGTCGACTGAAGTCTGCGTGAAATCGTAGGCAAATAATGAGGTCAAATGCGCATGTGAGCTGCGTAGTAGCCACTCAACATGTTCCGAAATTGGACTGCNGAAGAAAATGAGGTGAAATGCGCATGTGAGCTGCGTAGTAGCCACTCAACATGTGCCGAAATTCGACTGCTATTCCACCAATAGCACCATCATAAACAATGTGGATATGATTTGAGGCGAAAACTTTTTTTTATGTAAGTTCGTGCTTTGAGATGACACTATGCAAATATAAATCAAAGTACTTTGCTAGATATATTATTTTACACGTTACACAAATCTCAGTAAATGTTTCCTGCGTGAAAATAAACAGAATTAATTAAACAATAAATAGGCCGTTGTGTATATTCAAAATTTACCTTAAAAACTACGTAATCTTTTGTTATACTACCTTAGTGGCCATTGCAAAGGAGTGTTTCTTTACACATTACAACACTACAGGAGGACATGCAATTTAAAAATAGCAATTATGCCTAGAAAATCTTAAATTACAATAACCGCAACAGAGAATAGATTGAGGTAAGAAGTCTAGGGATGTGCTGTAAAGGTGGCCACCTGAGCTATCAATTCATGGGAACTACAAAGGTTCTCTCAAAATGTTTTATCTCCTAACTGTTATATCTGACTGTTACTTTCCCTCACATTGGGGCCGCGGTGGTGTTGTGGTCAGACTACTTGCCTACAACCTAGGCGAACCGGGTTTGATTCCCGGTGGAGTCACTCCCAGAATTTTGCATGTGTAATCGTGCTGGATGATGCCGCTGGTCGGTGGGTTTTCTCGGGTATCTCCCGTTTCCCCCGCCCTTTAATTCTGGCGCTGCTCCATACTCACCTCGCTGCACCCTCATCGGCTCTTAAGACCTCGATGTTAAGAGCCACCCAAATCTCTTCACTTACTTTCCCTCACATTCTACTCAATAGTGTTTTTATCTATGGGAGGAATCCGTACTCCTGGACCCCTCACTAGGATAATTGCTTGGGCAATCTGATGTAATGGGAATGCAAGATCTGTAACCAACATGGCTCTTGGCTACTTATGGTTGCCTGTCGGCAGGCGCTATGCGACGCATTTACAGTTGACTTACCTGGATCTCCCACGTTAGAGGTCAAGAAGCGCGGAGCGATAAGGGCGACACTTAAGCTCATCAAGTTCACAATCGACATTAAGCGCAAAGCTCTGAACTGGCGTACAGTTTTCTTGTTGTGCTGCGTATACCTATGGGACTTTCACAATTGTCGCATTTAAATCCAAGATATTACAATCGCTTTCCCATTTGTTGTCTTGTCCCAAATATTCTCTAATTATTTGAAATAAAATTATTTGGAATCCTTATTTTTATGAGCGCATATGAGAAATTGTTGCAACGTTTGTATCTGGAGTTGCGAATAATCCTGCATAACGTTTAATAATTATAGCCGTAGCCGATTAAGAAGTTGTTCTTACGTATTTTAATTAACCACAAATCTCACATTAAAAAAATACCGGGGCCATTAAGTGCAGATGCCTCGTGTAGAGTGCACTTGTCTACCTCCTCTCCCACTCTTTTGGACGGACCTGAGAAAAACTGAATTTTGATTTACGATAATTATCGTGTACATAAGAGAAGTCTGCATGAGAACGTACGTGGAAATGTAAATAAAGTGTAATTCGCTGTGAATGTAGTCTTTGTGTTCAATTAAACACACAGGGCTCGAAATTTACTTGGTTTTGGTAAAGTGGTTATATATTAAGAAAATAATTTAGTCCAGTGGTGCCTGTGTTTTAAAGCTGCAAAGTAACATTACATACTACAGTTTTTTTACAACTAAAAAGTAATACATTTTCATATGTACATGGTTTTAATTCTTGCCGTTTTTATCGCACACGCCAGGGCGACAGAATAGCCAAAGACTAGCGTCGATGTGGTTAATGTGAGGCGAATACAGAGCAGCGGCGGAATGCAATAGTTTGGGTAACGGGAGTACCTCTAGAAAGCCCGCTGGCCAACGGAAAGGTCCACCACGTTTTCCACGGGCAAAAATCGGGAGTGACCCCGTCCAGCTAGGATTGGAGCCCTGTTATACGTGATGGGAGGCGAGTGGTCTAGCCACCAAACCACTGTGACCCCACGAGAACTGAGCTTCAGCATAGTTGTGGTTGCTGTGTTCAGGAGGAGGCTGGAAGCGGTGTGGTTGCCTGCACGGAGGAGTGTGCGCTGAAGACAGCAGGTCCTGCGAGTGTCCTGCGGGCTACTGGGGCCGGCGCTGTGAGCACGTGTCCTGCCGACAGGAGTGTCTGCACGGCGGCTTGTGCTCACGAACCCAACACTGCTCCTGTCCCAAACACTACTCTGGCTCGCGCTGCGAGACCCGTGAGTCATATTTAGCTAAGAGGCTGTTCGCGGTTTGCGCAATTAAAAACTCAAGGCCCGTCTGCAACTGAACTGGCTTTGCATAAATAACGCGTGAATATAAAGCATTAATACGGGTTAAGTAATTGTTATAGCTACACTCGACTTACACTTTTCGGTGACGCAAGGTAATAAAATCTGGCCAATTTCTACAGGTTATTTTTAGTTCAATATTTGAAATTATTCTGTTACACTTATTTTCATAAAAATTGTCGCTCTTAGAAAGAGACGTCGAAATTCATTTAAAATATTACACAGGCAATGGGAATAATTTTCACTGCTCGGAAAATTATAATTATATTAAAATTAGATATTTAATTTAATCTATAAATAATGTATAAATAATGTGATTTAAGGTTACTATAAATACATTAAAATTAATGAAAATAAAATATTGGTTAGTTTATGATGGTTGTTTATATTTATACAATGTTGTTACTTTGTATTCTACTCTGATGAAACCCCTTAGAATATTGATTTTTTTTTCTGATAATGCTATGAGCAGAACTAGTCTTGGCCACGTACTATCGTGGCGAGAATTTCCTTTCGTCATAAGCTCAGCAACATCGCCGGAAAGTCTGTGTGTGGATTGAATTTTCTCCCGCGTCGTAGGCACAGGATGATCGTAGCCTAGATAAAATCTTTAATTATTTCATTATTTAAACCATTAAAAATCAGACATAATATCGTAGATAAATGTTATAAGACGTATTCAAATCGTTTGTAAATAACATATAGGCAAATGGTTTATGTGTGAAACTATTTTAAAGTAACACGATTTGAATTTGAAAACGAAAAGTTATATAAAATAATAATTCCCTGATAAACTATATGATGTTAGGTGCTTTAAAGGTAATTTCATAAAGTATGAGTTTTAATAGTTTTGTGTGTGTGGATGTGTGTTGAAATTCGCGTTTCAAATACCAGCGAGGAGTATGACCAGCAGGCAGCATATGCCATCAATCGGCCGATAGTTGAACGTCTAGCAAGGAGAGAGATATCCTCAACATTTGTAAGACGTGTACCAAGTTAAACTGTGAAGTCGTTAGAAATTCATATGTAATAACAGACAGTAATTTATTTTTTGGTTATTTTAAAAATGTATGGTGAGCGGGCCAAGCCATTGCTACACACTCGAGGGCTCTATAAAGACTAGGTATAATCGTCCGCCATTTTTTTTTTGTCATTCTAGCGTTCACTTAAGTGCGCGTCTAGTAGCTCAGCATTTAATTCTTTCCAACTTTTCCAAGGTTCTGTTCGAAGAAATGAACCCTACAACTAGTTTATGTTTAAATTAATCTTTTTCGGTGCTTATCTGGTTGAGAAATAACTTTTAAATTTAAATCCTACCTATTATTCATTCATATACTGTAGAATGGAAGTTCGCTACGAAAATTCGCTGTTCTTAACGTCTCGTCGAAAAGAAACAAGCGACCTTGACCAACAGAATCTACCATCTTTATAATTTAAATTAATTTTATGTTTTCAATGCTAATTTGTTGGTGTTCATTTTTTAAGTACATACAATGAATTATGGGCAAACATTAGTTTATTTTCATGCTCCCGTGTGTTATCGCAATGATTTTCAAATGCGGTTTTCGATAAGAATGTATGTGGGAAAACGCCTTCTGCATAATTAAATTACTTTCTGTAATCGTTCGGCGGCCATGCTGTTTCACCAGTCTTGTTCAAGGCGAGGTAGGTTGTGTTAGGACTCACGGACGGAATTCGCTTCGTTCTGATGATACGGTAATTGTGCATTGTAACTGAGTTTTCTGGGGGGCCTTTCTTTATTTCTGTCTGTTCGTGAGCGTCGCTACCTTCTTGCAGCCGGGTTGCTTCAACTTCACGTCTACAGCCCGACCGACTGCCGTTTGGGTTTAGCAGTTCCCGCGCAAACAGCAGGCCATCGCGCCTGTGTGTTGTCTTTGCCCCCATGCGTGCTACGTAGTTTATATTTGATTTTAAAATATAATGTGTCTTGCAAATAGAATTATGTATTTTCGGACGTGTCTCGTAGATGGCATACTGAATAAATCTGCACTCGTCAGTTATGTGGGGTTACCTAATTTATTTCTTAAACCTGTTCAAGAGCCAAAAGGATTTTTTCTATATATTTTGAGGCTATTTTATGCTATCGTAACATCATGATGATATCTTGTATAAAATACAGAATGGTTTGAAAAATGACGTTTATAACATTTTTCAGCGTACATATGAGTATTTTAACTTAAAATCTTGATTCGTACAAATTTCAACAAGGATTATTTATTAGTAAATTATGTTTCAGATGAAGTGTTTATTGAAATCCAACTCTTGGCTCAACTGCAATAAGGTTTAATTACTGGCTTTATTTTTATAAATTTTTATGTCAAAAGTTTAAAATTGAAACGCAAGCGAATCGCATAAAAAAGTCTCTGAGAACTAATTTGATGGCATTTAAAAATATAAACAATTATTTTAAGCTTTAGCACAAAGTATAAATTTTGTTCAGTTTTGAGATTTGTTCGAAAAAGTAATTTTTCTTCACTGCCATATAGGATTTTCAGTCTCTTATTTCGTATCACAACGAAAAACAATATAATATGCTAAAAATGTAAATAATAATTTTGAAGTCTTGAACGCCCGACGTTACTATCTCACCGTAATTACAAGGTGGTCGAAGGAATGGAGAGGAGGGAGGGGCGACACGGATCCTTATACGCCCCGTGGTCCTTATCTCTCCTGTCCCAGCAGAAGGAAAAGTAGGGCAGCACCCTTTCATTCTCCACACATCACGTGTTCCGNTTACACTCATTCTGGTAGACTTTACTAATTTAGGGATGGACAATGTATACCACGCCAACCTTCCAGTTGTTACACCGCTGCTTGCAAAGTCAGGCGATTTTGATCCCCGCTGCAGTGTAGCACTACGTATAAGCGAAACGTTCATACGGTGCAAGCAAAGAGAATCCCAGAGCTGCACAAAGTCTGTTTCCCGGGCGGCAGGTACCTGGCCGTCGTACGTTTGTTACAGTCGACTGAAGTCTGCGTGAAATCGTANGTCTGTTTCCCGGGCGGCAGGTACCTGGCCGTCGTACGTTTGTTACAGTCGACTGAAGTCTGCGTGAAATCGTAGGCAAATAATGAGGTCAAATGCGCATGTGAGCTGCGTAGTAGCCACTCAACATGTTCCGAAATTGGACTGCTATTCCACCAATAGCACCATCATAAACAATGTGGATATGTTTTGAGGCTAAAACTTTTTTTATGTAAGTTCGTGCTTTGAGATGACACTATGCAAATATAAATCAAAGTACTTTGCTAGATATATTATATTACACGTTACACAAATCTCAGCAAATTTTTCCTGCTTGAAAATAAACAGAATTAATTAAACAATAAATATGCCTATGTATGTATTCAAAATTTTCCTTAAAAACTACGTAATCTTTTGTTATACTACCTTAGTGGCCATTGCAAAGGAGTATTTCTTTACACATCACAACACTACAGGAGGACATACAATTTAAAAATAACAATTATGCCTAGAAAATCTTAAATTACAATAACAACAACAGAGACTATAGTGAGGTAAAAAGTCTAAGGATTTTCTGTAAAGGTGACCATCTGAGCTATCAATTCATGCGAACTACAAAGATTATCTCAAAATGTTTTATCTCCTAACTGTTATATCTGACTGTTACTTTCCCTCACATTGGGGCCGCGGTAATGTTGTGGTCAGACTACTTGCCTCCCACCTAGGCGAACCGGGTTTGATTCCCGGTGGAATCACTCCCAGAATTTTGCATGTGTAATCGTGCCGGATGATGCCGCTGGTCAGCGGGTTTTCTCGGGGATGTCCCGTTTCCCCTGCCCTTTCATTCTTGCGCTGCTCCATACTCACCTCGCTGCACCCTCATCGGCTCTCAAGACCTCGATGTTAAGAGCTGCCCAAATCTCTTCACTTGCTTTCCCTCACATTCTACTCATTAGTGTTTTTATCTATGGGAGGAATCCGTACCCCTGGACACCTCACTAGGATAAGTGCTTGGGCAATCTGATATAATGGGAATTCAAGATCTGTAACCAACATGGCTCTCAGCTACTTATGGTTGCCTGTCGGCAGGCGCTATGCGACGCATTTACAGTTGACTTACCTGGATTTCCCGCGTTAGAGGCCAAGAAGCGCGGAGCGATAAGGGCGACACTTAAGCACATCAAGTTCGCAATCGACATTAAGCGCAAAGCTCTGAACTGGCGTACAGTTTTCTTGTTGTGCTGCGTGTACCTATGGGACTTTAAGAGGTGACTCATTATTCATCAAACTTTCACAATTGTCGCATTTCAATCCCAGATATTACAATCTCTTTCCCATTTGTTGTCTTGTCCCAAATATTCTCTAATTATTTGAAATATAATTATTTGGAATCCTCATTTTTATGAGCGCATATGATAAATAGTCACAACGTTTTTATCTGGAGTTGCGAATAATCCTGTATAACGTTTAATAATTATAGCTGATTAATTAACCACAAATCTCACATTAAAAAAATACCGGGGCCATTAAGTGCAGATGCCTCGTGTATAGTGCACTTGTCTACCTCCTCTCCCATTCCTTTGGGCGGACCTGAGATAAACTGAATTTTGATTCACGATAATTATCGTGTACATAAGAGAAGTCTGCATGAGAACGTACGTGGAAATGTAAATAAAGTGTAATTCGCTGTGAATGTAGTCTTTGTGTTCAATTAAACACACAGGGCTCGAAATTTACTTGGTTTTGGTAAAGTGGTTATATATTAAGAAAATAATTTAGTCAGTGGTGCCTGTGTTTTAAAGCTACAAAGTAACATTACATATTACAGTTTTTTTACAACTAAAAAGTAATACATTTTCATATGTACATGGTTTTAATTCTTGCCGTTTTTATCGCACACGCCAGGGCGACAGAATAGCCAAAGACTAGCGTCGATGTGGTTAATGTGAGGCGAATACAGAGCAGCGGCGGAATGCGATAGTTTGGGTAACGGGAGTACCTCTAGAAAGCCCGCTGGCCAACGGAAAGGTCCACCACGTTTTCCACGGGCAAAAATCGGGAGTGACCCCGTCCAGCTAGGATTGGAGCCCTGTTATACGTGATGGGAGGCGAGTGGTCTAGCCACCAAACCACTGTGACCCCACGAGAACTGAGCTTCAGCATAGTTGTGGTTGCTGTGTTCAGGAGGAGGCTGGAAGCGGTGTGGTTGCCTGCACGGAGGAGTGTGCGCTGAAGACAGCAGGTCCTGCGAGTGTCCTGCGGGCTACTGGGGCCGGCGCTGTGAGCACGTGTCCTGCCGACAGGAGTGTCTGCACGGCGGCTTGTGCTCACGAACCCAACACTGCTCCTGTCCCAAACACTACTCTGGCTCGCGCTGCGAGACCCGTGAGTCATGCTTACCACATATGCTAAGAGGCTGTTCGCGGTTTGCCCAATTAAAAACTCAAGGCCCGTCTGCAACTGAACTGGCTTTGCATAAATAACGCGTGAAAATAAATCATTAATATGGGTTAAGTTATTGCTATAGCTACACTCGACTTACACTTTTCGGTGACGCGAGGTAATAAAATCTGGCCAATTTGTACAGGTTATTTTTAGTTCAACATTTGAAATTATTCTGTTACACTCATTGCTATAAAAATTGTCGCTCTTAGAAAGAGATGTCGAAATTCATTTAACATATTACACAGGCAATGGGAAGAATTTTCACTGCTCGGAAAATTATAATTATATTAAAATTATATATTTAATTTA
>NQII01002281.1:243848-266773 GCA_002778355.1 Clitarchus hookeri | reverse complement strand
GTACAGCCTAAGTTCGCCGCACTGTCCTAACGGACACGTCCATCGTACGTCCCACATTGATTCCTGCGGTTATTTCACGCAGTGTTGCTTGTCTGTTAAAACTGACAATTCTGCGCACACGTCGTTGGTCTCGGTCATTAAGTGCAGGCGCTCGGCCACTGCGTTGTCCATGGTGGGAGGTTATGCTTGAAATTATGTATTCTCGGCACACTCTTGACACTGTGGATCTCGGAATGTTGAATTCCTGAACCATTTCCGAAATGGGATGTCCCATGTGTCTAGCTCCAACTGCCATTCCGCGTTCAAAGTGTGTTAATTCCCGTCGTGCGGCCATAATCACGTCAGAAACCTTTTCACATGAATCACTTGACTACAAATAAAAGTCCAACCAATGCACTGCCCCTTAATACATTTTGTACGCGATACTACTGCCATCTGTATATTTGCATATTTCTATCCCATGACTTTTGTCACCTCAGTGTATTTATTAAGATTTACAATCAACATAACGTTAATTAGAGAATTAAAAAAGTAAGTACAAAAATTTGTTTATTTTCATGCTCCCGTGTGTTATCGCAATGATTTTCAAATGCTGTTTTCGATAAGAATGTATGTGGGAAAACGCCTTCTGCATAATTAAATTACTTTCTGTAATCGTTCGGCGGCCATGCTGTTTCACCTGTCTTGTTCAAGGCGAGGTGTAGGTTGTGTTAGGACTCACGGACGGACTTCGCTTCGTTCTGATGATACAGTAATTATGCATTGTAACTGAGTTTTCTGGGAGCCTTTTTTATTTCTGTCTGTTCGCGAGCGTCGCTACCGAATCCATGCCACCTTCTTGCAGCCGGGTTGCTTCAACTTCATGTTTACAGCCCGACCGACTGCCGTTTGGGTTTAGCAGTTCCCGCGCAAACAGCAGGCCATCGCACCTGTGTGTTGTCTTTGCCCCCATGCGTGCTACGTACTTTCTATTTGATTTTAAAATATAATGTGTCTTACAAATAGAATTATGCATTTTCGGACGTGTCTCGTAGGTGGCATACTGAATAAATCTGCACTCGTCAGTTATGTGGGGTTACCTAATTTATTTCTTAAACCTGTTCAAGAGCCAAAAGGATTTTTTCAATATATTTTGAGGCTATTTTATGCTATCGTAACATCATGATGACATCTTGTATAAAATACAGAATAGTTTGAAAAATGACGTTTATAACATTTTTCAGCGTACATATGAGTATTTTAACTTAAAATCTTGATTCGTACAAATTTTAAAAAGGATTATTTATTAGTAAATTATGTTTCAGATGAANTTAAAAAGGATTATTTATTAGTAAATTATGTTTCAGATGAAGTGTTTATTGAAATCCAACTCCTGGCTCAACTGCAATAAGGTTTAATTACTGGCTTTATTTTTAAAAATGTTTATGTCAAAAGTTTAAAATTGGAACGCAAACGAATCGCATAAAAAAGTCTCTGAGAACTAATTTTATGGCATTTAAAAACATAAACAATTATTTTAAGCTTTAGCCCAACGTATAAATTTTGTTAAGTTTTGAGATTGGTTCGAAAAAGTAATTTTTCTTCACTGCCATATATTTTCAGTCTCTTATTTCGTATCCCAACGAAAAACAATATAAAAAATAATTTTAAAGTCTTTGAACGCCCGACGTTACTATCTCACCGTAATTACAAGGTGGTCGAAGNTTTTTTTAAGGATGTGGTTAATGGCTGAGCCCACAGCAAAAAGCGAAAGACCTATTTCAAACGAACAATATATCAAGGCAACCGCAAAATACTGTAAATCTAAATCCCAAAAACGAAACCATGAAAACTCGCGAAGACGCTAGACGACGCAAACGCTAAAAGGACGTCGTGCCCCCGACGCCGAGGTTCAGAAATCCGAACCGTCACAGACGGCGGCTACAGAAGAACAGCGACAAAGTAAATAATGACAGCATACGTAAACTGAATAACCACTTTCATAAATTACCAACACAGTCTCAAAACTATTCCTCTTTACTAACACGCTGTCCTATTTTCATACTTTCCTGATAAAGTCAATGTATTCGTGTCAATCTGCTTACTCCAATTAAGCTAATGTTTATCGCCAAATCAATTGGACGAATCTTAAGCATTAAGACGTAAGCATTTGAACTTAGAAATATTTATAGCTGCTTTCAGACCTAAGTGCAAAAAATTGATTTCCCACTGCTTAATTGAAAAGTTCCAAGTGGTAACTTGGAAACTAAGAATATCAGTTTCCAAGACTCCTACGTTTAGTTAGCCATGGCATACATAAAATAAATAATGAAGCCATTTACATGTACGTATGTCATTATGAAAGGCTACACAGTGTGCAGAAAGAACTGCTCAGAGTTTTCAAAAAAGCATTTTACTAGCCAGATTTTGTGCTTTGCTTAACCCATCTGACTGTATAGTATTTAATGGTAGTGAAATGTTTCAGCTGTGTGCGAGCCAGCGTGCAGACATGGCGGGGAGTGTGTAGGCCCACACACGTGTCGCTGTCCTCGAGGTACCAGCGGCTCCTACTGCCAGACATGTGAGTGACTACACTCACCTGCGCTTGATACATGGCAGCTCCTTGTGGTCGTCCTGTATTACATCTGCCTCGCTGTGTCGGTTCTCTTTTGCAGTTATTTCACTAACTGTAAATTATGTCTTCACTGCAATATTACAATTATGCTTAGTTATGCTGTGAACTTACAATTGACAACACCAGTACTGCAGTTGGTAATGATTTTGCCAACTGCAATATTGAAGTTGCCAATTGCATTACTGCAGCTATCCATTAGTAACTATATTACTGCAAAAGATCAACTAAGTTGGCAGTTGTATTCCAGGATGAATAGCATAATTGAAGTTGTGAAGGGAAAATTTGTACTAATGCCTTTAGAAAACATGCAGCAGAAAAAATTTAAGACATTGCTAATTCTTTTTATTACTGAAAAAATTACCACATATTACAAATCATCATCACATACAAAATCATAAGCCACAATTTTTTCATAAAAATTTATAAATATTTTTTAATTTTGCTATAAAAGTACGCCTCATGTTTGAATTTTATTTAGATAAATTTACAATCTACATTCCTACCATCACAATCACCGGGTATGGGGTTTTTATTGGGGGGAGGGAGTGGTTGCCCCTCCCCTTTTCATCCAGTATGGGCATCGCCCCATGGGTTGATAGACTATATTCGGTAACTTCTTACGTTTTTAATAAGTATTTATAGCTTATTATAAACTACTTAGCTCATTGTTCTTAAAATATATATTATTTATAGGTACTTGAAGTAACCAAAAACAAAAACATTAGTACAAATTATTTTATGTAATTTTTTGAGAGTAAGATGTTTAAAGTAAGAGAGGGAGAAAGAGATAAGATAAAATTGAGCTTTGGTAGGGTTACAGAACATTTTAAATTTGCCGCCTTTCTGAAAATAATAAGTCAGCGTCTATGATTCCCATGCTTTCCTGATAAAACTTTACTACTAGAAGACATAATAACTTATTTCTGCTAGTGACAACAATTTGCTGCTAGTGACTGAGATTCCATAGTTAGTGACCACAATGTTGCAGTTGTGAACTGAAAATGTTTTGCTGGTAGTTACAGATCTGCCATTACTGTCTGTAATAACACATATGTTAGCTGCAAAGCTGTATTTTTTAACACAGAATTGAAATCATACAGCTTTACTTTTTGCCACAATCATTTCAAAAGCGAGTTAGCCAACTAACAACTCTGTGTGCTATTATACACCACTAACTACCAAAAAAATGCAACAATGTATAGGCTGTTCACGGTAAAGTGAGCACTTTTGAGGCACTAGTTACATATCCTTTCAGCCATTTTTTTATCCTATAACGATATTTTAAAATAAATATTGCTATGTATGTAATAAACACAGTGTGTATATTCCAACACACTTAAAAGTTAACATCTAGGGCTTAAATAAAACATATTTATTGACTATTATTCCAAATGGGAGGGCTTTCAAAAGTGCTCACTTTCCCAAGAATGGACTATAATTATAATATTGCAACCACTGCAGTTATTTTTCCAATACGGTAATTTTGGCTTTTCGGCTGTTTAGCTTTAGTACATCGTGGTGGCTTAGTAACACCCTACACAGAATTTATTAATATACTTACCGTAACATAATATGTACAGAACATTAAAATTTTGTTTGGTAAAATTTATGCAACTTAATTATGGCAGAGATACCAATGATCTATTATGCGTATTTAAAGAAATGTGTGATGTCAGAACATGTGAATTAAGCACCATTCTACGAAAATAGTTATTTTTAAGTCACAATAATATATTTATTCACGTTTCCAACACTTTCAAGTCTGAGAAAATTGTAAAAAGGATTTAATAAAGTAAAATACAGTAAAATTAAAAATTATTAGATTATGCCGGGACACAAATAATTGCACACAAAAATCAGGTTGAACACTTATATTTTGAATTAATAAACATAAAATAATTTCTAAATACTACCCTTGAACAATCAATTAAAAATTTTCATCACAGCCAAAAAACACCACGTTGAGATAATCCATCAGAATTAATTTCTTCAATAATAACAATTGCTTGAAAAGGAAATAAATCTGAATTACGACTTTCTAAATAACTATAATTATAAAATTGCAATGTTCAAACTCATTTTTTTCAATAGCGATTACAACAAATCATTAAGTAGTTGACTAGAATATGACCCCATTTTACTTAATGATCTACTGAAAAGGAGGGCAGCAGGAACCATGTCCATCAAAGATTCCGTTTCCTAAAACGCACATTTTAAAAATTACCTTTTAAACATTACTTTCGGCGGAGGCAGCCATAGACAACCCGGCAAAGGTCCTACTGAATAAAAACATTTCAAAACCAACCACATTTAAAACGTTTGAAAAAAGCCCGACGAGAGAGTCGTGGAAACAACCGAGTATAAAAAAGATTAAGGCTTGGGCAGCCAAAAAGGGGACAAACACTACGCGTTAAACCACGGGGGAAACAGTAACACAACGTTTTAGTTACCCCGAAACAAAATTTAGACTGGTAGCCAAAGCCATAATTTAGAAAGAAGAAAAAACTAGCAATACTGTTTGCCAGGGCAAACACAACTATGCCACAGAAAATACCAAAACATTTAAAAACAGCCCATAAACACACTGATCGTTCTCCAAGTCTCGCCGTTTTAACGGCACATCGCTTAGCGGCTCGAGCAAACAAGTAAAATTAATTTATCAACATGACGGCAGCTACGTCCTGCTGAACGAAAAGGTGCGGCGGCTAATCCATTCCGAAGTTCTCTGCAGGCGACACGTTTCAGACATCGTTGGGGCGAAGAATATGAGGAGCCCAGGCCGTGCAACAACTTAAACTATCAATCACCAATAAAAAAATTACGACGCCCTAGAGGGGGGGGGGAAGGAAAAAGGACAGGGGAGGAAAAGGAGGAGATCCGAGCCGAGCATAGAGCATACCACCGCGCCGGAGTTGGAAGCGAAGGAAATATCTTGCGTGACGAGCGCTAGCGTTGCAGGATAGTCATAAAAATAAACAAAAATCCATAACCTAAAAAAATTAAAAACATTAAATATTAATCTTAAAACGAAAATCATTGTAAAATATATAATTTAATAAATTTGAAAATCCCGTAAAATACTTAATCTCATTGTAATGTTTCTTTCAATTATTTAAGACCTACACAAGTAGAACAACTAAAATTTTTGACAAATTTTTTTAATAAGATATTTTTAAATCTAAAATAACTGTGACCTGCCAGCCTACGCTATGATTACTGTTTCCACCAAACTCCCTCCGTCACATAGGCAACATCTGGCTCAGGGAGAGTTATAATAAATCATACAATGGATACTTTAAATTAATAAAAATCTGTCACCGCTCTTTATTATGTGCCCACACGAATGTACACCAAGTGTGTCACTGCCCAATTCGTTACTACTGGATCGATTCTAAATTTACCAATAATGTCAGTTATGTCAGCCTGAAGCTGTCCCAACTTAAGTACATGAAGTACAGTTTGATATTAATTTTTATCTACTAAAACCAAATATAATTACAAAAACACACATACATGTGCACACACACATGCATGCACAATCATACACAATGCTCTTTCATGTTTATTACCTTATCTGTTTGTCAGTTAACTATCGAAGATTTCACCTTAATTCTTGTGCAAAATAAATCTTTAAGTACAAAGCTCNCTTATCTGTTTGTCAGTTAACTATCGAAGATTTCACCTTAATTCTTGTGCAAAATAAATCTTTAAGTACAAAGCTCTATTTCAGCTAAAATGCTTTTGAATGTTACACTACATCTAAAATGGATCAGTCTGTATTCCCTTGTGTACAAAATATTAGGAAGCAAGCTACACTGTGTGTTGTGTGCGGCATGGCTGGTGTCTGTTGACAGTCTCGTGCAAGTACCCATGCGTGAACGGTGGGACGTGTGTGGGGCCGGACCAGTGCGAGTGTCCAAGGAATGCCACTGGGCCCACCTGCGCAATTCCAGTGTGNGTGGGACGTGTGTGGGGCCGGACCAGTGCGAGTGTCCAAGGAATGCCACTGGGCCCACCTGCGCAATTCCAGTGTGTGACCCGCCATGTGAGAATGGTGCCACCTGTGGTGCAGGCAACACCTGCGTCTGCGTGCGTGGTACAGCGGGCATGCGCTGCGAGAAGAGGTTAGGCTCGCGCTACCCTCAAGTCTGGAATTAGCAGCATGTGTGTCTGCAGGTGCGTAGACAACGCCATAGAGGTAATCTGGAGTCGAGTACATAATGTGCATGTCACACTAATAAACATCTTGTTCCAACAATGCACTCCTTATTTTTAACAACTGCACTATGTGGCTTGGATTAAAGGATAGAACTACAAGTGCTTCGTCATGTTAGTGTACTTCCTCTTTAAGTTTTAACGTAGCTGGAAATAATTTTCTAAGTAACTTTTCCAAAAAAGTGAAAAAGAAAAATCAATAAAGGTAGTATTCTTGTGCTCTACTAAAGCTGCTAATTTATTTCCATATAGCTACATTTTGTATTCAGCCAACATCGTAAAGCATTTCATGGTAGAGTGGGCTATGAAAATCAAAAAAATTGTAAGAGGAAAAAAAATTTACAAATGGGTTGAAAAAAGTCAATTATGTACATCACCCCACAAACAACAGAATTGCTTATAAAAACTTAAAAACTACAAACAAGTGAAGCTGCCAAATGGATGTGGCTTTCCTCACTCGCGCTCCAGGATGCAGTGGCACAGATTTGCATCCAAAAATTTTCTGGAACTAATTGTGTATGTAGAAAAATCACAAAAATGTCAAAAACCTTAAAAAAATTTTAATTTGCATTATCAGATCCACATGACTGATTGTATGTAAATATGTGCCACTCTTATTCCCAGAGTGTGAGCAAAGTGCGCAAGGACTGCATGCTTTTACCTGCTTCGAATTTTGTAGTTTTTTAGGTCATTTCAGGTAATTCTGTTGTGTGTACGATGATGTATTTCACTTTATTTGTTGCACTTTTATAAGTATTATTTTCAGATATTGTATGTCTCTACCTTGAAATTTCCCCATCTTTACAGTCCTCCCAATTATGGAGTTATTTTAGGTTGTAAGTTAAACACAAAAACATGTCCATACAGAAATAAATCTGCAATTTTGTGATCTCTGGGTTTTATGTGCACCCTGCTGTGTCCATGTCATCATGCTGACTTGGAGGCTCCAAGTTTATCCCACATTTAGGGAAACCTGAAATTCGGAACTTGCAGCTGGGTTGATGCTTTGGCTGTCTTTCTCTAGCGATGTTGTACCTGGATTTTCTTCTTTAATACTTTCTGCCTCGGTGGTTGCATCCCTGGAACACAGCAGTAATGTAAGTTTTTCATGGTATGGGGGGTCAAGTACTGCTTCACGTAGTTTACTCCTAGGAAAACTGCATACTATTCCCAAGGCCATTAATATATTTCCCACGTCCTTCCTATAATGAATAAGGCAGTGTGGACCCACCAATGTGGGTTAGTCTGAAATACAAACGGTAATAGATTGTATGCTGCAGAACATGGAAAGAACTTGTACAATATCTCTGGGGTGGAAGAGTGGTTTTCTTCCCCTTTTTGTCCCCTTTATACTTTGTAGCCTTTTTCCCCATCTGTATTGTACCTAGAAACATTGGGGGGAGTCAGGTTCACCTGGCTTGGTTCCAGAACAGATCAGGTTTGCAGTCCCCTTTTTTTGCCTATCCCTTGGTCCATGCTTGCCATGTAGATTTGACTTTGGTGCACTTTTGTAGTTTTTCCTTTGGCTTTGATCATCCAATACATGTCACCTTGCCTGCTTATACTATACGAGGCCCAGGCCCTCCTGGAAGGATTACCAACTAGGTTAACTTGGGTGAGTGTTGAACTGGAATGGTGGTGGACACCCTACCGACACTAACAGCAGCCAACTATTCAGCAACCAAAGTGGTTTGAACATCAAGTAGAAGTTTATGTGATTCGTCTGCTTCCATACGACCAACAGCCTCAAATAGGGATTGCGCATGAGCGGTAATATTGATAAGGGACTGGCCCTGAATTTCCGAAAGTTGGTCAGAACATTTTTCCAACAAGTTTTGGGCTCGATTTCTCAAATGGTTGATCCTTTGCTTAAGTCAAGCATAAGCTGAAGGACTGCAGTCATCGTCCTGGAGGGAAATTATTTTTTTAAGCACATGTGCGATATTCTTATTCAATTTTGAGGATACATAAATTATTTAAATCAATAGGGGTGTGAGTATTAATTGCAGTGCACAAAATGTTCCTAAATGACATAGCAATGTTCTCAGGAGGTTGAACACCTCTAATAATACACTCATATTGACACTCATCCTTGACGACATATCCTGGCACAATAGCAGCCATGGCAAACGATAAGACAAAATAACAAGAGACAAAAGAACACCAAAAGAGCACTAAAAAAGAACATCCAAAATATCTTATTTCTAATTTAACCCTAAAACATGCAGTTTGTGTGCATGCTTTACCGATAGCAAAAAAAAAATTCCAAAGCCAGAAGGGAAGGCACACAACATGCACAAACAAAGGCATGCACAAAGGTATACATTCATACACAACTACGCTTTGCTACCAGTATGGTAGCAAAGGTAGAAACTTCGTGAGAAAAACCTCGAACATGCTACAAATAGAAACTCAAAGGATCTAGCTGTATAGGTGTGGCCCCAATATAAAATGTAGAAACAAAGAGGCAGAGTCGAAATTCCTACTCCAGCACAATTACACATTCATAATAATTATTATTATATACAGCAATAAAGCAAAATGTGATTTAGAATAAAAGAGCATAGTGTTTGATAAATAAAGTAGAACTGAGATTCGTGTGATCAAAATAATTATTTTTTAATAAGAGTGATAAATAATAAATATTTAATATATGTAACAGAAACTATATATATATGGTTGGGATCCCAAAAAATAAAATTTAAATTCAAAACTACAAAATATGTTAAACCATAATCAACATTTGGAGGTTACATTCTTTTCGGACAGAAATACAAAATATGTCGAGTCGTACAAAACTTTAAAGGTTACTTTTTTTTTTTTTTTTATAAAAGATTGAGACCGAAATAACATGGTGACTTGATGGCTGTGCTGTATTTCATGCACATGCCGAAAATGAAAGAGGTGGCTGGACTTTCCTGAGAACATCTCCCTTGCCAACACCAGCATATGTGTACTTCATCTTTAAAACAGCATCAAGCATCAAGAAGACGCAAGGCGACTTCACAGAAAGTCTGCTACGCCTCGGCAGCGAGGTAGAGAAATGGCATCAATACATAACTTTCCGACCAAACAGGTTGACTGCAGTAAATACAACATGTATGCATAAAATGAAGAGGCAAGGACGCAATTATACATTATTGAGGCCACGATCAAAAAACAGAAAAGGAAATACTCAAAGCGGCAAAAATCAAACGATTACTCCATTAAAGGTGGATGATTGTCAGAGCTAATTACATTTTTAGTCACACAGGCTGAGGACAATTTTATGGGTGAGGTGGGGGTGGGGGTTAGCCTCTCTTTTCCTCCTCGTTTCAAATGAAAGACAACTGGGTGGACAAGAGCCCCTCATGGNTGCATAAAATGAAGAGGCAAGGACGCAATTATACATTATTGAGGCCACGATCAAAAAACAGAAAAGGAAATACTCACTCAAAGCGGCAAAAATCAAACGATTACTCCATTAAAGGTGGATGATTGTCAGAGCTAATTACATTTTTAGTCACACAGGCTGAGGACAATTTTAAGGGAGAGGCGGGGGTGGGGGTTAGCCTCTCTTTTCCTCCTCGTTTCAAATGAAAGACAACTGGGTGGACAAGAGCCCCTCATGGNTGGGGGTGGGGGTTAGCCTCTCTTTTCCTCCTCGTTTCAAATGAAAGACAACTGGGTGGACAAGAGCCCCTCATGGGGCTTGTACTACCCCCACGCTGAAGAGCTTGCTCCAGTGATGCAAAGCAGCGGCGGCCATAACTAGTAGAGAGCAAAAAGGAAGTAGGGTGCGTGCCGAAAATACCAGTCACTATCACAGACTGATATCAAGTCGCTTCACTCAACCAATGATACTATCCTTTTGTCATGCGGTATTTTACATTAATACCATAAACACTTTATATAATTATATTGACAGAAAATAATTTAAATATAAAATTCACAAACCAAATACAAGATATTTTTATTACAAAGTTCACAATTCCTTTTAAATAAAGTTATTTCAATACGTTGACAAGACAGTATAACCTCATCAGAATAACTGGTCACCGATAAATTTTAAAATGAAAAAGTAACGAAATCTTGGAACATTGCTAGTTTAATAAACAAAATTACAGAAACAGTGACTAAAACATTATCTACCTTTGCTTTTACATAGAAATGAACAAAAAAGCTAGATGCTGGAAAAGAAAACAAGTGGCTTTACCAAGGAAACCAAAATTATTACTTGAAAGATAATACAAGGTTTAAAGAACATAGTTAAAAACAAGTGAGTGCCTACAAACGGCACAATCCTTTCTGCAAACCGAATACCCTCGCCGCAGCTGACCCTGTGAGGGTTGTCCATCCCCATTTATGTTTTACACCACGTTAACCTCCTTTCTCTAGTCTTTTCGTAACAGTTTCTACTAATGCTGGTCTTTTTCAATTAGTTGTACCCTCAACACTCCTCTATGATTTGCGGGCTCATGTAATTAATTAATAATTTCCCCTGCATTAGCTGTTATTGCTTCATCAACACTATTTTGGGGGCGAATTATCCCGTATAGTTGGGCCTTACATCATACAACATACTCAACTTCTTCCCCCTTCCTACTGTAGTTGCCCATAGTTTATCTTAATTAACTGAGCAGTATCTAGACTACCTCTGAACTGGTCTGTTAGGTGATCATTGAGTTCTTTACCAAAGTTCTATGAACTCGCCATAACCGCACCACCACTTCGCTGTACCGCTCATCAGCAGTCAACAGACCACACTAAAACTGTTAGGTTTCTGGAATTTCGATGAAGCCTAGGATTTTCTGGGATTAATACAAAAACTTCCTAGGTTCCTCAAACTTCCATGCCCACAATTCCAGTAGCAGGCTTGCTATTTTCTACACCGGCTTCATCAGAGCTACCGAATGCACATATGACAGAGGCGATCCCAGTGGGTACTGCAGCATTTATGACACTGCAAGCAATGAAATGACTAGCCGGTCGTGTTTCAGAGCTCACCCCGCCATCATATTCATCGGAAATGAAACAGTTTGCAGTCCTCGCACTCAGTAGCGTACCAAGCATTTGTTGTACCCGGATTGGACCCTAGTATTATCACCCTGCACCCAAAAAAATCTTTGTTGCCATTATTTGTTGTACTTTTAACATTCATGCATGTATATGTAAAATAGCAAAACATATTTTCATCGGAATTATATCTTATTATTAATCTTAAACCATATGAACTTCATGTAAACATTTGTTTACTTGAAGTTTTGTAATAACTTTATATAATTTGATATAAGTAAACATATACAGACTATATGAATGAGTGTATCATACGACTTTAACACTTTTAAATCTGAGGTTGCTGCTGTATATATTAATAAAAATAGTATTTAAGAACAATTAATATTACAATACAAATGTCTCAAAATGACAAAGTTGGAAATATATATATATACAAAATAAAAAAAATGTATGCAACAATTAGAATATGATGATCTTACTCTTAAAAACTATTACAAAACAACAGTACAACACAAATTCAAAATTTCTGTTTGCAAGTCTTTGCTTCTGCGAATTTGTTGATAACATCATCAAAATTAATTTGTCCAACTACTTCACGTTCGCATCCGACAGACGAGCAAAACTAGACAATCTTTTCTGAGCCATGGTGGAACGAAGGGGGTTTTTGATCAATTTTAGCTTTGAAAAGCTTTGTTCACAAGAAACCACTGAAACACATGTGGTCAAAAAAATCCTTAATGGTAGTGATAAGTTTGGTACAGAATCTGTAAAATCCAAATCGACCATAAACTATAAAAACTTCAAAGTTGTCCAAACTTTGTATTCTTCTTTCGTAACTTCAGCTGCTTGTAGGTGCCTCCTCAGTTAACCAATCTCGATGACCATATCTTATGTTGAGAATTTGTCGAATGTTTGGGTCAGGTTTCGATGTGATTGTACGATGTATTCATTCTATGCATTAATTAAATAGTGTGGCAGAGCAACATCGAACACTGATAAAATTATTTCCACTGTTTGGGAATGTGTGTGTAATTCTCCGTGGAAACTATAAATTCAAACATGGCTTTCTCAAGTTCTTGTTTCAGAGTTACACCAACATCCTTAGCATTCTCTCCTGGCATAAATTTTTTTTAATTTTCTTCTTTCCTTTCTTTCTATGGGAATATTCGATCTATCACATATGTCCGCTGCATACATGAGTGCATTCTCTACCAAGTCATTTCGATTTTCCTCAAAAAAGAATTTTAATGCTTTCATTTTTACTACACACTTGTCCACGCTAATACCAGATATTTGCAGATACTTGTGTGTACAATTTACCTCGTCTAGCACTTTATTTCAAAGGTAAAGGTAACTGAGGAACGCAAAATCATACACGGCAGGCAGCAACACCAGAGCTGATCCTCTTATATCAATATTTTCCTCTGGGCTACAGAGTGCCTTGATAGCTTCAACAATCATCTCAACATGAGTCATTATGTTTTTAATGGCATTGGATGAGGATGCCGAAATATTGAGCCTTCTTGATTGATATCACAAATGATTTTTTCTTTCACAGTATTGCCAAGTAGCGATAAATAAGTCGTTACAAGTTTACCACAGGTAACTACTTACTGAACACGAACGTGTTCTTTTAAGGCAATGTCATAACGTGATAGCAATTTGATAATTCCCAAATTTCCCCTTAGTTTCTAAATCGAAGTCTTCTTTATGGCCACGAAAAAGAAGATTAACGTTTAGAAGGTGGTACAAAATGTCTCTCCATTTCTTTTTATTCGTTTCTGCAGTTTTAAGATGAGCATAGTCGATAGTTTTGTTTAACTTTAACCGTGCTGCTAAAGTTTTCAATTGCTGCTCTGAACTCTCGTGGTCAGGCATTTTTGGATTCAATTCCCATCACTGCTGGAACCCTGTAATAAATGTGGATGCTGTCACTGGTCCTTTGTCATTGGCAGAAAAAACAGTACAAAGTTTGTTTTGTGGGAGAATATAATATCCATTTCCTCAAGACTTTCTCACAATTTGGCAACTCTCTATAAAACCATGTAGTTGGTAATCGGCGACATGTTCCTTTACTTTGGACCCCAGGTCTCTCGACTGAAATAAAGGGTCTGTCCATATTTGGAAAGTTCTACGGCCACTTTTTATCAGGTCAATTCTCAGTGCATTTGGCACAGGGATAGGCCAGGTACAAACATCAGCATAAAAAGGTATTCAATCAATGTCTTCCTCTATATGAAACACTTCTCATTCCGGTTTAGTTCTGCCATCATCCTCTTTCTCTTCACCACTCTGCTGCATGGATTTATCCTCAATTTCTTGTTGGATAACACTGAACTCTTCTTGTGAAGTAGATGCTGGTAATTCGTCACATTCACAATGAGACCTTCCATTTTTTAATGCATCTTCTTTTACACTACTTGTTGTGGGCGTTACAAACTGTAAGATTGATCCAGACATTGTCTGAGTCTCCTGCTCTCTTACTTTCTGTAGTATCCTTTGTTGTGATCCACTTGGTTCATGGCACTTCATTCTAAAATCACAACACCATTAATTCCAGTTAGCTAACTTAAACAAGTTCCTGGCACCAAAAGTAAAAATATTGATAACCATGATATTTGACATACAAGGACAAGGCATTCAAGTAGAACCTAAAAAGTTACACTACACCATTGTAAAAAAGTCGTCAACCCTGAATTATACTGGATACATCAGAAATACCTGTAACTCCAACACATTTTGAACAAATACAATAAGTTTGATGCATGACGTCGGGTGACTGACGTCACAGTCGGGCAAGGTTTTAGTGTGTCAGTCAGAGACACAGGCACTATGACTAGGCTGACTTTATTGGCTGCTAACCGGACCCCAGCTGGTATATAAGATAGGGCACGTGGTTTGACGGCACGGCACAAAGTCTGGTGTGGGCTTAACTGTCCTTTGTACTACTGGTTTGCACACAGTCACTTGTTTAGTTGTATTGGGCGTAGTCTGGGGTAGCTCCTGACTCGGCCGCTGTTTCTGCTGGTGCTGGCTAGAACTCGTACCCAGTCCATGGGCGAAGGTAGTGCTGCGACTGGCAGTGCTGGTGGGGGCCCATTGAGGGCTGCTGGTCCTGTTGGGTCGGAACCAAGGATTGTATATTACCAGCGGTACTGGAAGTCCTTGGCAGAATCTCTCGACGATGGGATGTGGCTCGCCAGCGGTCTTGTGTGAGGTGGCTGAAAGAGGGAGCTGGAGGGAACTGGGAGGCGAGGCCTCTCTAGTGGGCGGGCGGCTTGAGCTCGTTCCCTGGGGGTTAAACTGCAGAGATCAGTTGGCACTGGGTTGCAGTTCATACTAGGCTCGGAGGCAGTAGCTGCCCTTTTCGCCAGCCACTTTGCACCACACCTATGGGTGTATGGCATAGAGGTAGGAACTAAGGTCTGCTATGCTAAGGAAGAGCAGGTGACGAAGATCCTTAGCTAGGTGTATAGCCAGTCGAGGCCAAGCCAACCAGAGTCGGACCCATTTACACCAACCGGCGAAGTTCAACAAAGTTGGTTGGAGCGGTGAGTTACCCTGGATGTCTGCCAGCGATGTGGGTGTGGTGCAAAAGGGTTCAGACCTCCAGAACCAGTCTTATCACTCCTTCCTGCGAAAATAACAATGTGGTGAATGGAGTGAATTGACTGGGCCGGCTGACTAGTCGCCTCGTGGATTGAGATTTTAATAGTTGGGGCTCTACCGTACGTGTGAACCAGGTACCTTACCAACCCTTTGGTTCCCTTGGGCTGGCGGGGCGTCTTCAGGCTGGAGCTCCTCCCTTAGTGGCGAGGGCTGCTATCTATTGGGAGAGACTGGAAGCAGGCTTCCCTGCCATGTGGGACTGTGTCAGTAGCATGAGCTCAGGTGCAGTACTGGACTGCCTGATTGGCTTCTACCACACATTGCGAAGAGGGGCGGAGTGTCATCTGACATCAGGTGAAAATTGTCTTGACTGCCATGTCCGTGGGTGCCCTTTTTCCTGGAGTTTGCTGGTCGACTCTGGTAGCAAGTGGTTCAGGGTTGAAACCCCTCATGTGGAGACATGACGACACTTGAAGATGAGGCGAAGTCGTGTTTATCAGTATGCATCACACATAAAGTTACTCAAAATAGTTCAATTATTTATTTAGTGAAGTGTTATTAAGAATTTGACATAATGTCCATGTTAACTGGAATGGTAAAGACAGCTTTACAAAAATAAGAAATTAATGAAAAATTCACAATTTTCAGTTATTATATTTTACCTGATATTTATAATAGTATTTAATTTTTTTCATTCTATTGTTTTACTAGGCCGACTCGACTCGAAGGAGAGACAAAATGTAATCACTTGTCAGTCTAAGTAGTTTACTGAAATTATATAAATCAAGATGTTGCCTTCTTGCTCGTGCAAAAAGCCCATGAGTACTGGGCTTTAGTCAACGAAAAATAGCGCAAAAGGTTTCCCTCGGCCTATACACCCCTCAACCGGTGTCAGTTTGATGCATCTCACCTGGTTTGCCATCTGAGCAGGGCACATACCATGCACTTACCCAACTGCTCAGCACGTACCTTGTGTACGAAAATGTAGTGAAAGTATGGATTAATGGCTTTAAAATGGCCTCGTTAAATTATTAAGCCAACCATTAACAGCAGCTACTGTACACAGGCCTATTGTTAACTAAGTTTGTGAGTGTCTATGACTAGCAGGATAGAGTTTCATATATTGAAACAAATTTTATCCAAACACACAACCAAACTTCCCTTTTTTAAATTACATAAAATGCCTACAAAATGTCTTTGTAAATTTAAAGTAGAGCTGGCCAGTATTTATTAGCCAAAATCAAATTAGTGAGGGCGTAAAATATACTTAGCGCACATTTAAAGAATATTCTATGGTGGTTGTGCATTTACCATTCTTTGGTCATTATTTCACAATAGTGTGTGCCGGAGTATATAGGCTAATTATAGCTCTGGATGATGTATAATGTAAATATTAGGAACCAAAAAAATTAAACACTCCCACCAACAATTGGCACTGAGGTGTAAAGGTGGCTTACAAGTTACAACATTACGTTTGAAAGTAAAATTACTATATGTTTATTAACTTATAGAAACTATTCATTTTACATTGATTTACATAATAAATTATCCAAAAAAAAAAAGGAATCTTCTTACCTTTGCTGGATACCAGGATATGCAGGAAAGACTAAAATAATAATACACAGAAGAAGAAGAGTGAAAAACACTTGAGATAATTTCAACAGTTAACTGTCCACCATCTTAAAGCACTAACCGGACACTGTCATTTTTTTGCATGTATACAAAAACAACATTATGGTGGTGGTGATGACGATACTATGCAGAGATGTTTTGTCAACCGAATGCCACTCAAACTATGCCTCACAACACAGTGCCCTGACGTTTGTCAACAGTTGTGGCAACGAGGGTTGCGAAGCCAACAAAGTACCAGAGCATCCCCCAAAAAGCCACACTCACATGGCCGCACCCACCTCCCACCCTGCTGCGAACACGCCTTCCTCTCGCCACGTGGGGCAATTTACATTCCAAGAATTCTTACAACTCGACATGGAAGAGGTACTTGCACCTACCACACTCAGTTGTCATGGCCGCATGTTATCTTAATCCAAATCACAGTATCACATTTGCCCTTATTCGTCACTTCAACTTCTGGGATCTCCGCATGTTTGCTCCTCGAGACACGACAAATTCCATTTAGTCTGAGTGCCACCAGGTGTTTACGCAAGCAAAATTTTAAAACCCCGAAAACATATTTGCATAGGTCCTGATTGCTCTTTGACTAACCCTATGCCACATACTGGGCTACCAAATCTGGTTGCCCTCACATTGCTATCCTTGTGGGTCTCCACCTGTGCCCCTCCTTTGGCCCCGTCTAATAAGGTTTCCAAAGCCCCTGTGCAACTGTGTTGCTGTAGGGTCCCTCAACAAAATATGCAGAGGCGAGTCCCTGCTCGCGTATGATGCATCCCCGCCCTTCGCTAGAAGGGAACCCAGCTAGTAGGGCCCAACGCCTTGCCCTCCGCTGGCACAGTTGTGTCATTAGGTGGGCTGCTTGGCACCCCAGAGTTACCTGTCTGGAGACAGTCCCAGCAGACTGGTCCTTCAGTATCTGCTGTTGTTGAAGGAGCTGTAGTTGCTGCTGTGGTTGTGGTTGCAGCAGTGGAAAAGTATTTTCCAGCTGGAACACTGCCAACAGGTCTTGGTATACACTCGTTGGGTAGCCATGGCTACCTCAAAAACATCAGTGGGCAGAAGGGTGGAAGTCACTGGCTGGTTGGTGATACAGTGGTCCCAATTTCAGTGATTTCAATTCTTCTTGTGCAGTCTGCTATTGCAGAGCATACAATCCACAAACTACATTTCCGCACCTCACCGTCCACTGCGGGTCTGGCCCTCTAATGTGCCTGGCTAGGTCTAAAACCCTGATCCTGTCGTTCTCATAATCACAAGACATCTCCATCAAAGGAGCACTAGCTTCTAAACTATAAAAAGGGGGTAGACATTGAAACAAACCCCACTACACAACAGCCATGTTAGGCATCAACACACAGATCCCACCAATTTTCTTGCAACAGCATTGTACTTACAGCTATTATTTATATCATGATGCTATATCAACAACAATAATGCATGTAACAAATTACTACAAACTGAAACACAGACTGTGGTAGATATACTCTTGTAATGGTGTTTTTTTGTACTTGCCTATGCACCACTGTGCAATCATGAATTACCTGTGTTTAATGGTTTGTCCCTACTATACAATGTGGTGCTGAAAATGTTGGCAGGAATTGTGAGTACCAACTTCACCAAGAGTGGTTCACCTGAGGGTTATGACAGCAGGTCAGCAGAAACTTGGACACAAAGTGCAGTCCTTGGGATCAGCACATGAGTGAGCACAATCAACCTGACTTTCAGACAGCATACAAGACTTCTACTGCATCATCTACAAGTGTATCACCACCAAAGACCACTCGCATCTGTGTGCAGTGTCTGCTACAGCGCACAGAAATTCTGTATACATTACATATAGGTGTCATGTTTATACGAACTGTACTATATCTGTGGACAAACAGTTGACTGAATCACATGATAAATGTATTTTTCAAAGACATTTGTTGATGCAAGTGCATTCCTCTTAACAAGCCACACTGATATTTATTTTAAGTAAGTAAGCATTTGAAAACATTTACTTAAGTTGATGTAATAGTACCTTAAAATTTTGGTATCACATTAAAACAACATTCAGTGTAGGTACCTTCAAGGATGTCTGTCATTGCATTTAATAATTAAGTACCACTTGTACATGAAATACCATATTGTTCTGTTAGCAAACTTTCACGAATTATTATTCAAGTCGGATTCACAATTAACTGAAGGAAGAGAAAATGTAATAAAAATTCAATAATTTATAGCAGTAAATATTAGGAATGTTCAGATAAAGAAACCAAGTACCGTAGTTTGTAATTATTGTTATGTATGTTGCGTGCTGAATAAATGTGGTAGCATGTAAATAAAGTGTAAAATTGTGAGAAAAATTGTTTTATTTTATAAGATAATGGCAGCAGAAATGAACATGTGCTGGTTAAGTCTATCTCANTATGGGGGGGGGGGGTTCAAAAATGGCACTTAATTCCTGATGATGGAACACTTCCTCGAGTATAGAAATGAGTTTTCTTAATTTCAAATCTTGGTAGCCAACACCTCTCCTGTTCACCAGTAAAGCAGAAGCTGCAACTCCCATAATTGTATTGAAGTTTGAGATGATACGCTGTATATTTCACACAGTGAGCTCAGACTATGATGATCACCAAAAAAAACTAGTAACATAGTTGCAAAACCGCCTCACAACTAATGTTTATTTACAGTAAAGTGGTAATACCTGGCAATTAGGCAGCCCATACTATCATTACTCTTTTTTTAACAGAATGTTACAAATATTTGTGTTCTTATTAAATAGTATGGTTAAAACTTGCTTCAGGTATGAGCCCCACAGGCTTAACGGTAATGTTTATAGTGCAAGAGGATTTGGCTGCATCAACCACAGTAATTTTTTTCTGTGATTTAAAAATTTTCTAAAAAAATTGTGATTATTTTTTTATTTTAAGCGGCAGATTTTGTTCGAAATGGTGGTCAAAGATCAAGGTCAAAGTCGCATGACGTCATTCAAGGTTAGGTCAAGGTGTAGGTCGTGTGACATCATCCAAGGTCATGGGCATGGTTCTTGTCATGGTTCCTGCTGTTGTGAGTCAAAAAATGGATTTTCTCAGTGTGTTCCCATGATTGTTTTATAAACAAAACATAGTTTTTTTAAGGTCAATGTCACAGTTGCTTATTGCCATGATTCCTGATGTTGTGAGTGTGGCAAATGGATTATCTCAGTGTGTTCCCATGATTGTTTTAGAAACAAAATGTATTTTTTTTTCTCTTCATCCCTAGCATAGATGTCGTCCAAAATAATGGCCGAAGGTTAATGTCATATGACACCATGGTTCCTGCTATTGCCAGCGGGAGCAAATGGGTTTTCTCAGTGTGTTCGCATGTTTTTTCTTCGCCCTTAAAAATACTGGCAGGGTGCGCTCTCGCACTTGCTGATCTCCTCCTGACAGTAGGAGCCAGTCTCCAGTTCGGTGTATGGGATGCGAGTTCGATAGACGTGAATCTCGGAGTATAGTTAAACTGGCAATATATATGATGGTTTTAGTATAGGCTGGCTGACTCAGTTGCTATTCAGACTTCAAAAAGTGAACAGCGGCTACAGAGAACGTGCTCTTCTTCGTTGATGGAAAATATTCGGGAAAGTTATTTGTCTCGCTACTGTAAGAAGACCTTTTCTAACGTAAACAACTGCAGACAGCATGAAGCTGGTTGTTATCAGAACGCAGGTCATACTATGTTCGCATGTGAAAAGTGAAAATCTCAGTTTGAATATCGTAGTAACTTGAAAAGACATCTTGCAACATGTAAGGGTCTCCCTGCACTGCCTACCAAGCGATATCTGCGGATATTACCAGGTAATTGTGGAAGTTCGTCTACAAATGTTGAGAGCAGTTCTTTGCTCCCACCAAGACATCCATGCAAATATTGTGACAATACGTTTACATATGCATATGATGCAAGGAGACATGAAAAAAGTACTCGTGTGAGGAGCACCATTCGTGTGACATATCGATGTGATAGGTGTCGAAGAATGTATTCACGTGTTGACAATTTAAAAAGACATGTGAAACTTTGCAAGTTGCAATAATTGTTCTCAAGCTGACACTTGGATATTACACCTGACGCATCATTATTAACATCATCTGATTGTACAACACAATCTAAGTCAGTGCTCTGCGAGCCAGAGTCTAATGTTAATGGCTTTTTTCCTGAAGCGATCTGCATTCAAAGGGCTTCTAAAAGATTTTGTTGCGCCGAATATGTCAATTACATTGAAAGATGTTTGCTCTTTACTGTCAATTATGAAACCTAACAACCTAATATAATAAACCAACTTATCGATGAGGTAGAAAAACATGGCGCTGTCAAATATAATATATGGCTGGAATGGATCTATACGAAACCAGAGCCCCACGATGGTGAATATTGTACCAGAGCCTTCAAGACCTCGAACGTATCTGCAAAAGAAAGCTCTGTTGTTGATAGTATACTCAAGTTATGTCAAGAGGAAGGAGGAATGGTTACCAAGAGTTCGATTGGACTCTGGCTTCAGTAAATCATCTCAAGTGGGTACTATCCACTTAGCAAATAGGTACATACTGATTTCCCTCTACCCCACTACAAAGAATTACAGCATAGTTTCGTCTTCGACCGGTTGGATGGCGATATAAATTTTTGCAACCATAGAAAACTGTCCGGTTGTTAAACAGAACTGCGCGACGTCGGCACTGCATGAAGGCAGCACTGAGGGGTTGGAAATGAGGGGTCGGCACTAAGAGGTCAGCACTGTGAAATCGAATATTATGTGTACGAATACATGCAAACCTTCACCGATTGATCATCAATTACATGGAAAACAATGATGATACTGTGGAAAGGCCTTCAGTGAAAAGTTACAATGCGCGACACCATGAAAGAGTGAATTATCGAAGGAAACTACCTCCAGAATACTAACATGTGATATGTACGGTGCAACAATTTGGTAGAACCGATAATTTAATGAGACACACTTGTACGTGTAGAGGTAACACACTTTCGCTTAATACGAGACAGAATACATTGAACCTATTGCAGACTGGCACTCTCCAATTGGAAGACTGAGCGCAGGGCTTATTTGACGGATGTCTACTTTAAGTGTGGTCCTGAGTTCCAGCTGGTTGAAGAACTTGTCTGGAAGAAACTGTTAAGGATGTGACTATATGGCAATGTGATTAAAAAAACTAGATAAAATTACTGGTGCAAAAACAATGCTTAAATATAGCTGATGAAATGTGTTAGTAACTATGTATTTAGAGCAAAATCTAGACCCAGTATATACTCGTGCTGCTACTGTAGAAAGAACTTAAGTTTTTTTTTTATGCATGAAGATGGCACAAGCTTACTATTGTATGAAGCCAACTGTTGAGCTTACCTCTATGGATGTACCTTTTTCCGCGGCTGGAAAATTACTAGGAAAGCAGTGTTACTCCTGTGGAAAGATTTTCAGAAAAAGCTGCCAGGCTCGTCGACATGTGAAAAGCAAATGTTCAAAAGGACCGAACCCAAATCACTATCATGTACTAACTGCGGGACAGCATTTGGTAGAAACAAAAATCTAAAGAAACATACTGGTACATGTAAAGGTAATGCACCTTTTCTTAGCACAGGACAGCATGCATTGAACTTATTGCCACACAACAAGGCTATGGCTAGCCTTCCTGCTGATTCGTCATGTAAACATAACATTACCCGGGCCTGTATCGTGTACAAAACAGTGCCGCCGATAATTCATCATTGCCGAAGCTCAGAGCGGGGGTAGAACAGGCCCTTGCGGGCCCTTGACCACCCAATCGGGGTTGTCATGTATTTTTTGGCAGAGGGTTAGAAGAGGCAAGCCCCCTCGCCCACCGCC
>NQII01002281.1:208212-243837 GCA_002778355.1 Clitarchus hookeri | reverse complement strand
CCCCCCCCCATAATCCATTGTCAGTTACCGCGGTTTCCCGCTTCGGTAATCAATTCCACTGGGTTACCCCAGTGGACAGGTTTGTAATGACAAAACAGTGTGTGAAGAAGGAAATACGACTATTGGAGATATTTACCATGAAAACTGTGAGCCATACAGATCGTCAGAAGTTGTAAACAATAAACATGCACTGTTAACATGTAAAGTGAAAAATGAAGATGTTACAACTATCCAGGACATTGATAACGAAAATGTGACCTCCAAAACTGCTGGTGATGATGTGAAATATGCATATTCTACTGATTATGAAGTGCCGACATCTGCAAAGCAAAAGCATAAACGCGTTGCTGAAGATAAGGGCTACTTGAAGTTGGAACAGAAGATACGCAGATTCGAACCCTGTACTCTGGCCCAGAGGTATCTCGCAACCTACTCATCACGGAAGAACTTACATGCAGACATGTATCGTGAACCTTCTGCGCAGATATACGTGAAGTCTAGCTACTCCTTTTCTGAAGACTCCAATGACCTGGTTGATAGACTTCGGGTGTTGGTTCCTTTGCAGAGAAGTGGATATATTTCTGTAACAAAGAGATAACTTTGATTATTGATGAACTCAGAGCTATAGGTTTTATTGAGTGACATATTATGTATGTGTGTAATTTGGTTAAGAATATGAATAAATACAAAACAAAATAAAAAATATTTTCTTTTGTTTTTTAAATTTATATCGTCTATGAAATGTACCTACTGACATGTGTTTATAAATGCCTGGTAGGCCGCAAGTAAATGTCTTGCTTCAATACTTCCACTCACTTCCCGATGAACAACAAACATTGTCTTTGCACTTCTTGCTATGTATATTCAGACTATCACTGCGGGCGAACATGCAATGACTACTTCCATGTTGTCGTGATGTAAGGAGCGAATCTCCAGAGTCCCTTGCTGTTGACGATGCAGTTATTGTTACACATGGTAAGTCTTCAACCAATGATTCCGTCTGCATATCGTAACAGCGTACGCAATCGCGGTAGATGAATGTAGATGTAACGATATGCTTTCCGCCACGCTCGACGACGGAGTGGGAACCATTTTTTATATGATTAATGATTTTATACGATTATCACTACATGACGGTTCGTGTTGTCCGTCTCAGGTTGTCACAGTGCGATGTGCTTGTACCTACTTATAAATGTATGGCAGGCTGCAAGTTTTTGAGATGAACATACATTGAGTGCGGTCGTGTACGAAAATATTTTGCTGGAGATATAGTTCATTGCGATTTTTTGCATGATGTGCTCGATACTTAAATATGTAGATATACAACACAGAAGTTTTTTTAATGTGTATCATGTTTTATTTTTACCTGTGAAATGATTGGACTCTCTAGGGAATTGAACCTGCGATACCTTATTTTCAATGATGATGCACTATCTCCAGTGCCGTCAGGATGCATGGGTATTTCCTATAAAAAAAATTGCATTAGCATATGTAAAAAGTAAGTCTGTTTTGTCAAGGGTGCCATAATTACAAAACTTGTAAGTGGAGAGTTGCTTTCTTGGTCGGCGATGTATACCATGCACGGAAAGGTAGGACGGTTATTGTGACCTGTGCTTCCGTTGAGTTCACATCGATAGCTACGAGATGCACTCGCGGCCTCCAGGTCTTCTGTGTATGAGACAGCTACACCAGTTTTTTTTTTCAGTTCTTCTCTTTATGCTTTGGGTCTTCTAAAAGCAGAGCACATACATAGTTGAAATATGCATGTGCGCGCGTGCACGTGGGGGCGCGCGCATGCATGTGGTGTGGGTCTGTGTGTGCATGTGTTGCAATGCCTCCTTACTAGTCATTAAAAAGTTAGTACATTTAATTATATTTATATATTAATAAAAACTTTGTGGTGAGTGACTAATGGCTGATTCATTTCGTAGTGCTTAGAGAGTTAGCACTATTAATGGTACATATTCAAAATAAGTACATTTACTATTTGCTTTTATAATTTTTTTTTATATCTGTTTGCCCCAACGTGTAGTGGTGGCGTCTCTCTAGCATGTCTAATGGTTTTAATGTATGTTGTTTCGTATGTGCTTACAGTTCTAGCACTATAAATGGTATGCATTCAATTAAGTGCATGTATATATAGTATTTAAAACGTGATAAATTGTTACCGTATACTGTACGACTGAATTCCTCTCGTAAAGGGAAGTGCATGTGTAACTCGGCTGGTCTGCCACCCTGGAGCCTGACGCGTCTCTCTCGACTAGTATTATGTACCATCCCTTCAACTTGCCGAGACCTGCATGGTGCTCTCGCTGCCGGTCGATCATCCATGCTGCCTTACAGATTCCCAAGATGTTAGTTGATCGCAGACCTTTGGTCGGGTCGGACGTGTTCTGCTGCTAGTATTGTGTGTGTTGGCTGTACTCTGAATTTGACATTTTCATTTCAATCGGTCCATAAGGAAATTGTTTTCTATTCTGTTGTACTAATCAGGATGATATGGTCTTGTCTACCATCGTATTACAGAGCATACCGCAAACTATGTTTGTGCAATATGTTATTGCGCTGATTGGTAAATGATATTAACTTCCTTTATATTTTATTTTTATATATGTTGCATCAGTATGTCGCAGTGTTGTCCTCTTATCGTTCCTGCACTTCACAATGGCAATTTTTTCGCCTAACAGTAGAGGGATTATGGGAAATTTTGGCACATTGGAAAATGGGACCAGAGCATCGGAGCTATTCGTGCTCTGGTAATCTGGTTGGCTGGTGGCCATAGTGGATCCAAGAGACATTGACCCTGGTGAACTTTGGCCTTAACCTTTGACCCCAAAAATATATTTTTTTTAAATTACTTAAAACAATTAAAATATTTATTTTAAAAATGTATTTAAAAAAAACTTAAATTTCCTAAGGTCCTCTACACTCCCTGTCCCATAATCATTCCACCTTCTTGGAATGTGCAGTCCTCCATCTTGGTAGGCATCACAGCCACCATCCGCCATTTTAGTCGGTGACCTTCGTTCCGACCAATCAACGGCCTACTTTTATCGCGAGGGCGAACTATTTTCTTCCCCCTTAAAAAACCTTTATAAGACGCACCCAGAGCCCACTCGAGAAATCTGTCATTTACTCGCTCTTAGAAATATATGTGTGTGTTCCGACTGACCATAAAATCCTTTCGGCCATTTTGACATTTGGAAGGGTGCGCTCGCTTAGCGCCTTGGACAAAAGGAAAGAGTTACCGTTCCTGCCAAAATAATTTCTCCTGGTCTACGCACCTTATGAAATTTCGACCGTATTCAAAGAATTTGCTGGCCTACCTGCAGCAGGACGAAGACATAAGGGACTGCCTTCCGTGTTAGGAGTGTTCCGAGGGATACACCACCTCGGTTCCCGACACGCCACATCGCAGGGGTCGGTGCAAGGCCCGCCGAGCAGCCCTCGCTGCGTCTGCGCCCGTGGAAGACGACGTCCCCGTTGAAGACGACGTCCCTGTTGAAGACAACATCCCCGTTGAAGACGCCCGGCCCGTAGAAGACGATGGCCCGTTGAAGACGCCTTCTCGTAAATTACGCCCTCCCAGTTTATCTAAATTATGTGGGTTATAAGTATGCTCAATAAGGTCAATAACTTAATTTCTAGACGCTTGATGTCTTTGAAGGCATATCCCATTGGCTGTTCGATTTCCACAATTCCAATTAGGATGTTTGGCATTTATATCGCCTGGTGCGAGGAAATTTTGGACTTTATTATTATAAAGCAGATGTAGGCTCGCATGTGTTGACGAGTGCCCAGGCAAGGCATAAATTGCTAAAGTTTGGTATGTCGTTGGCCAAAGTTTAATTCAGTATCCACAGCTTCCAGTGCTGGAAAAACTGGGAGCATTAGTTCGTGGTGTGCGACAGAATTGTGGATAAAAATTGCTATTCCTCTCCCCATGTTTACATGGAATAGCCTGGGACAGAAATGCTAATATTAGGTGTAAAACATGTCATTTTATTGCCGCAATTTTAATATTATGACGAGACAAATAATCAATAAACTCGTCCCTTTTTGAGCGAAGACCTCTAGCAGTCCAAAAAAATAATAGTTTTTTGTGTGTAGCGAACAGCCTAGGGTGCGCAAGGAAATAAATACTTGCGAGAGACGTGGCATGCAAGGGGCGGCTGGAGCTGACCACACGTATGGGGAAACCTCCCCTGATACACTGCGAGTGTGCGCGTTCGGTGCCTGCTGGCCAGAGCAAGAAAGCGAGGGGGTGGGTCCACCCACTCCGTCGTTGCGGATTGCCGGCATCTCAGGTGGCAAGGGGCTTCACTCTGCTTTTAGAATGGAGTCGTATAGAGGCACAAAAGAGCGTCGGCGCGCTCTATATTATACGGAGGGGGAGGCGGAAGCTGAGGCTTGCGAATGTGACACCGCGCTCATGACACGTCAAATACGGCAATTATGTGCAAATTTTGTGATGTACTAATAAAAAGGTCTGGAAAGGTTATTTGTGTAAAACACATCCAGAGCAGTATTACTCGCAAGGAAAACAAAACAATAACGTTGAAAGCAGCATAAGTTCAGGGTGTATCGACATCTGGTGTAAAACTTCTCTCTCTTACTAATCTTGTTCCCCATTCGAAAAAATGCACAAGATGAAGTGTTTTATCAACAACCCACGCTTCCATTGTTAGAAAAAAAATGGATCGCCCCAAAGTTACGAGAGTGGATGAATAAGTACCTTGAAGGTATTAAAAGTGTCTGTAAAATGAAACATTTAATACCATCTCAATTTCTGCATTGCCTTACCTTTAAAATTGTATCCAAGTAAAAAGCTACCTTGTAACCAACCTATGTTAGGACTAGCCGTGCAGAATTCCTGACTGCATTTACTAACTGTTTGCGTTTATAGAATTGGCAAATTAAATAGCTACTGAAAATACATGTGTACAAAACAAAGTAATTTCAGTCTGAAATGTAATTTCTCTTTGCAGTTGGTTTAAACCTGTTGAAGGAAAGAATCAATTGCCAACATGAGCTACGATTTTATCATTTGGAGGTAACTTTCCAGCATACTGCCTGAAAAAACATATTTTCAAATATATATTTCGTTTCGGTATAAAATTTAAAAAAAAAAAAAAATTGCAGAAAGCATGTTGGCGTGCCCTTGACAATCACTTAAATTTTGCTTCAGAAATCAGAGCAACCCATAATGCTTTAAATACTTGTCTGCTACCCATGATACCTATAAAAAAAATTGCATTTGCGATAAAACGAAGAATTATGCAAATGTTAGCATTTTAGTGCGAATAGAGCGATTTTTCCCGTTTTACTGCAAATAAAGCTATTTTGAAAATTTACACCAACCTATACTCGCGGAAAAAGTGCTGCACAATGATCGGTTTTGTTGCGTTGCTAGCTAAATAAAAATATGGTTATAAATAAAACGCACACAAAAATGCAATAAATGTTTCAATCACATTTCGTGGTTGAGTTTAGGAATAGTCGTCGTACTGTTAGTAAGTTTTGCATGTTTAAAATTTTGAATGTCTAAGTGTCAATAATTCGTGGATCAAATTTCGTAGCTTTCATTGGACAATACACTCGTTCCGACAATTTTTTTTTTTCACATACACAGTTTAAAAATATATATAAATCACCAAACAAAAGCGTTACTGTTAAGGTAGCGGGAAATATTACACGGTCTTGACGACCATAGAATGCACGTGGCTAGATAATATTTGACAGGAAATAAGAATGTAGAATAGCGTACGAATTAAGATGAAATTTTCTTCGCCGCTGTAGAGACCCTAAAATTTAGCAAACGCTATAAGTGCAAGTTTTCACACAAAAAAAAAAAACGAAAAATTACGATTTTTGCGAATTCAAGCAGAAATTCACGAATTGTAAAAAATCCTGTAGTATATTCAAGAATTGTTTTAAGTTCACATTGTTGCTTCTTACGATTTTTTTTTTTTTTTTGCATTTTCAAATCAAATACGAATGCATGCAGTTCGTCAGTAGATTTCTTTGATATATTACCATAAACGAAAACATGTTTTACTTTCCGTAACGTGTGTTTGTGGCCATAAATAACATGATCGCAATTGATGATGCGTCACTTTGAGTTAACATTTAAGGGCACGGCCATGCAAAGATTTATTTGCTCACTAGAAAGCTCAGCCATTGTAGTATAATTTTTAAAGTAACATATATTTCGTGTACCGCGTTTACGAACGACTCTACACACGTCCACCAAGCTCCGTTTACGAATGCAGCGCCACCCAAGCAGTTCACCAATTGCCATACGTAGCAGCACCTCCTGGACGCGCTAACTCGCCACATCAAAGCCTATTTTTGACACCCCAGTTGATGGCGAATGGATACACAAACGAAAAGGCACAGCGATTGTAAACTGTCAAGAATGTGGCCTCCTTATATGGTACACAGTATACCAAGCACCATGTTAATGGCATTCGCGCAAACTAGCCGACAGAGTTTCTTTACATTCATAGCATCTTTACGTTTTGTACAATTATTTATTTTCTACAAAGCAGCTGTTAAAAATGTATTTTTACATGAATTTATTTATGTAGAATACATTTGTAAATTGAATTATCACGTTTTTTAATCTTGTATTATTTTAGCTAACTACTTTGTACCATACATATTCTCTGTAAATATGTGCGGTAAAAAGAAAAAGACACGTTTTGAACAAACAAAAGTTTTGTTAGCGGGCCTAACTAAAAAATCTGTTGAAAGTTCAGGTGGTTATAATCATAAAGGAATATTTCTCTAATATTTTCCCTTCTGTTCGTACAAGGAATTATTTTTAACAATACTTTTATAATTGTGTATAAATTATTTAAATTAGTCTTCATGAAACAGCATGCCCTTGCAGTAATTATCCTAGCATTTTAGGGTCTTGCACTAACCTACGAATTTAGAATTTTAGGGCTTTAAAGGAACCGTAAAACACACCAAAAGAATATCAATTAACTCGCCTAGGTAGGCGGTGGGTACAATTCCTTTGTCCTCTGCCAATTCAACCTTACCTCCCTCAACGAAACACTATGCTCTACTAAAACGCCACATAGGCGAATATTACGCACTGAAGCATTCATTCTTGCTTTTCAACCCACCACCCCTTCCCCCTTTTAACTTCACAACTTAAAAAAAAATATATATATATATATTTTTTTTTTTTTTTTTTTTATTATTATTAGTACAATGAATACAGAACTGAATTACATGTCTTCAGACAGTTCACCGAGCGTGAACCTGTCCATAAATAGGCTTACCCTTGTAAAATAATACCTCTTTGATAATAAACTACACACTACAGCAGAACCTCTCTGTTGTAACCCAATTTATTCCTCTTTAAAAACCCATTTTTGAGTAACCGTAAAAAAATCTGTAAACAAAAAAAAAAAAATTAGAGTGGGAACCAGCAGAAATATAGGTTGCTATGCATCATGTAACACTACTCCAATCAGTGCACATCTGAAAATAGATACCAATCTGATTGTGATGTGTAAGGGTCTAGATGGGTCAAAATGTCAAATTTTCCAAACATTCTTTTAAGGCAATTCCTCATCAAGAACCCTATTCCTGTAAACAGAGAGGGGTCTTAACAGAGGGGTTCTACTGTACATGAATACTGGTATGCAAACAGCACAGCCAAAATTATTTCAACTTTGGCCTGATAACTCTGCAGCAAGTGTAGTTTACTTTCAGCTGCATGCATATTAAATATCATGTGGACGTGTAAAATAAAATATTACTGGCAGTATCTCTAAAATCCTGATTATTCTGGATTACCGCTACATTTGGTTGCAGCAGGAAAAGTTTAACTGTCTTGTCCCATCCAACACACATCAAATTTTAAGCAAATGTAAAACTAAGTGTGGATGGAGTTATGCAAAAAAGAATCGACCTACAATATCTCATTTTTAGTTGCCTTTTTCAAATACCTGGTAAAAAGAATGTTTTAGGTTAAACAAAACATGAAAGAAGAAACTTTTACTTTCCACATGAAATACAGCCTCTAGGCATGGGTTGAATCTTGTTTTAGTCCAAATCCATAGCTTAATTCTTTGTTCTTATTCCAGTAGGCATTAGAGCATAACAAGTGGTGGAGGCACCAGGTATCGAGCCCGTCTGTATTGGAATGATTTATCAATGCACTCAATTGTCCGAGAGAATTGAATCAAAAGTAGTACTAAATTCTCAACGAGTCGCGAGCCACTAAGCAGAGATTCCGCCCTCATTTCCCTAAATGTACTGGTTTTCACAACAACCCTTTAATGTAACAGACTCGTTTGCTATCGCAACGCACTTTTAAAATTATTAACTTGTTCTAGTGCATCGACCATAAAACAATGTTGCGAGTAGGTAGGCGAGACAGTATACATCTCGATCCACGCATATTTCGTCAGGCAATTCGTGAACAGTGATTTTTGCGTGAATCAGGTTTCATCCTGTGGAAGGTGTTAAGTGAATAAGCATACAAGCTTGTTTACTCTTGTGTCACTTAAGTGCGATTTCCATTTAGAGAATATTCTAATCATTCTTATATTTTAAGTATGTGGTGTAAAACTTATTACCCCCTTAATAAAAGCTTTGCAGCTTCCACCGAATCATCAACCAAACCCAGCTTTTTGCATATGTTAACTCCTTTTTTCCATATTGCAAATTTTGTAATTAAAATTAAATTTTATATTTAAAGGTATTACAAACATTTTAACCGAAGTCGATTAAAATTCGTTTGCAGTACACTAAATGACAGTTTGTAACTTTGTGATGAAGTTTTTACAGATATGATGAATCGCACAGCTGCAGTTTCTACTGGTACATAAATGACTCCACTGTTCCGCAACTCAAAACAGTGCATTGAATCACTCAAGTGAATCAAGTCCAATGAATTGCATCAGTTAAGTGTATCACTTAGCTGAATCAGTTAAGTTTATCACTTGTACCATCGTTACTCCACAAACTTGTCCACAATAGCCATTACCTGTCAACACTGATGCATACTCAGTAAATTTTTTTTCTTGAGCAACTGCATTAAGCAACATGCAGAGGCCTTCCCCCTTTTTTTGTATGAACTTATACATATCGTTTGTTGCAATTGTACATTAAAATGTTATCAAAAAGTACTTAACTTTAAAGTATTTTTCATTATACAGTAAATCTTTCAAATCCCTTACAGAAGTAATATCACATACTTGTTCAGTATTAAACAAAGTATCTTCATGTACTTTCTATGTACATATAGAGATTAAACTGTACTACTAAAAGAACTAATAAAAATTAATGACCATGAAGGAAAATAAATAATAAAAGGATCCTTTATCGCCATTGTCAATATGGGTTCACAATCGATACAACGGTTTTTTTTTCCCTTCAGAAAACTTCATGTTTCACTTTTTAAATGCGTTTTTTTTTTTTTTTTTGCTGTTCCCTTTCTCAAAATTGTGTGTTTTTACAAATGTACATATAATATTAATATTACATCATTACAAAAATATGCTTGTAATGGATCAGATACAACTGTTTTGAAGCAGGTATAAGGTAACAACACTGAGCGCATAAGAAAAGGTTAATCGACAGGTTTACTCTTAATGTGTAGTCTAGTCATGGTTTCTTCACACTTTTTGAACCTAACCTTCAATAAATCGCCCCATGTAGCACATGTTTAGTTGTTTCATAAACACATCATGTATCAAACTTTTATACTTCTGTTAACATATAGGTATACAATTGTTTGGTTAAATTGAACTTTTACTTACATTTTATCTAGAAATTAAAATATTCCAAATAGAATTAATATTAATAAAAAAACCAGGGAGAAAATAGGTGTGTTGGTAATGCCTAGCAGGAAATAGTCCTTATGCAAAATATTATTATACTGAATGCACACAAATGTAGTGCAGTGTCTCTTTGATGTAACTTTCCAGACAATATTAATCTTTGTTTCGTGGGGCGAAGGAATATCCTGGAAGTACAACTTCAGCAGAGAAAAGTTGGAAGTAACCATGAATGAACTATAGACAAATATTTGTATAACTTAATTTAAAGAAATAAAAAATTCAGTCTTTTTTTTTTTTACTTCAATGACTACCATTTTTGCCTACTTTAAAATTGTATTTCTCACTTTGTTTTAAAAATTACTGATCATCCCTTTTTGTTATAAATATGAGACACAATTTATATACTATATATACCATTGACACATATGTATAACAGTTGGCCATCTCAATTTTGTTAGCTTTAATAAAGGAGCAAGATGTGTCCCCAGCTATGGGAACCTACAGGTTGTGTCAACATCCACTTACCTTCTCTTGATGCATACGAGTCTGTACAAAGAATGTACAGTGATTTACAGAAACTCACGTTATCACACAAAGAACAACCATCAAACCTGTGATGCAAAACTACCATATACGGAAAGTAAGTTCTCAGTGTCTACAAACAAGGCATCACACTATTTAACACAAAATACAGTTACTATAAAATGCATCTCTTTATTCTGCAAGACCTCACTCACACATTCGTAAACAATTAACGAAAAGTTCAGAGCAGAATGAGAGAGGTTGCACACATACTCCACAATCACAGTATGAGGAAATATTCAAATCAAGATATGTACAACTATTTTTTAATGACAAAACAAAGTTATGATCAATATAAAAAATAACATTCTAGCAATGGAGTGAACTACTATAATGGTGCAGACACTATCTTATAATTTCAACAACATAAAACTAAAAAGGATTTACAATTGAAATTCTCACTGAATCCGTGCATAATTTAGTCTACACACTAAATGCAATAGAACTGTTTGCAAAGCTATTCTGTCAAAACAGTTCAGCAGTTGAATATTCCACTTCCTCAAGCGGATTAACGAGATTTGCTTGGCAAGTGACTACAATAAAACCCTGTTACAACATTCCTGCATATAAAATTTCCCTGTATACAACACTATTATTTCATGGTCCCACCCTTTTTCCATAGGACTTAATGGTTTCATTGCCTGTCTGTAACAATGTTCATATTTTTCATTTCCTGCAAATAACGTCCGTATTTGTTCAGTTTGTGGCCGCAACTTGTTTGCAATCTCTTGGGTAAAATTTGAGAAAGAACCGTAGCCTACAAACAGATACAGAAAACAGTTGTTTATATTTGGAATATCATTACCTATGGCGATATCAGCAATTTCAGTGGTGATCATCTTGAAGATGACTAAGATCGCCAGTCAGCAGATGAGTGAGCAAGCCTCCAGAATGCACCTACTGTAATTGTGGGTTATCATGAAGACTTGCGTTAGTTTATGTGGTCTCATGGAATTTTTGCCTCATGATTTAAACCAATAAAGATACTGGAGAACTTGAAGGGAACTGCAGACCTCTCAGCTGCATGTAACAGTTGTAAACCCATAACTATTGTACATAAGAAAATTACGGGTATTTTGTGCAAATAGAGAACTAGTTGCATAGATGAAGCAATAAGAAACCTGCCAAAATACTGACCATTTTTTTATTATAAAATTATAGTTATTATAGGTAGCTTACTTCTGTATTTTATGCATGTAGAAATATTTATTTTTCTCAGTATTTATATAGCACTAAATTTTTTTAAAGAGTATGAATTAAAAAGGAACTTCTAATAACTACGTTTTAACTGGTTTGTTAGTCAGAAAATTATTACACTGGAAGCTATTTTTTTGTTTAACATGTACCTGTAGGAGTGCTTATATAGTTTTCCTGCATGTAACATTTTATTTCACATACTCCTCAGTTATAATTGGTTATACTGTAAGGGGAAATTTTAATTTCTTGTCTTAAGCTAAATTTCTTTTCATCTTTTAAAAATGCTCTACAACAACCAACAGAAACACACACTGTACATGCATGTACATTTATGTAAAAAAAGTTCTAATACTTTACATATATACAGTACTTACAAATCTGACAACTACATAAACAAAAGTTAGTACTTTATTTGAATTAAAAAAAAACAAGATTCCTACTGAAAAATATCACATTTAATAGTGTTAGTTTGTATTTTCTGGCATAGATATACAATATTCCACAAAATGTGAATTTGCAGTTGGTCACTATCTTACAAAAATATTTTTTGAGTATTATTTCACGAGAGGAGAAGATTCCAACATAAAAACTAAGTGTTTTATACATTTGCTTTTACAATATCACTACAGTATTTACATCATTTAACATATAATTTTAAACAACATCCACAGAGTGTCTGGTACTAATAATCACTCATTCACACAAACGTGATTGCTAACAGCTTAAAATTTATTTTCCCTATCTTTCAGTATACTAGGAAAGCCATTTAATTAATAATAATTTTTAGTACACATTTCATTTATTTTTTGCTAAGTCGTTTAAAGCAGTTTCATCGATTTACTTTAAGTACTTTTTTGTGTTCCAACTTAATTGCAGTGTGCAGTAATAACATGTTTTGGTGTAATTTCAATCATTCAGATATTCAACCTACAAATGCATTTCTTCTGCACGTGACTTAGCCAGCACTGAATAAAACAGAACCTTTCCTAGCATGCAACCAAATACATGAGCAAAACACAGCAATGTCTACTTCACTAAATTATAACAAAAATATAAAAAAAGTGTCGAAGGGCTGTAAATCCTATTTCATTAGCAGAAATCCCACATGCGCCTTCACAACACAAGAGTTGTATCAAGATGATTATGCTGCGGGAAGCAGATTAGTGTAAAGTTATGTTTTATTTACTTCAACTGTCTTGGACAAGCAACAATTTAAATAATTTTATTTAAACTGAAAACAAAATTTTCCCATAAGATAATTTTTGCTATTTAAGAAACACACACAAACTGCAATACAAACAAATTTGAAGTTTATGTGTTAATGAAACAACTGTTGAATGCTGGTGATAAAATTTGCTGTAGACATGAGACAAAAAATAACTTTCATAACCTACAGTATTATTATGTATACTAACACTTTTTTTAATACTGACAGTAATACCACTGTAACATATACGAAGGCTGTATGAATACAGTATGTGGCTATATTGATTGTCAATCCCTATGGAGAACAAAAAACACCAGTTGTAAGTTTATCAACTTCTTTTAAATTTTCCTTTTCATGATAGATTAAAATTACTTGCAACATATCCACCATGATACAATACAATGCAAAAAAACTAGCAATGCTATAAAAATTTATGTGCAATCATAAGTAAAAGTATTAATGGAATTTCCACCATTATATTTTACAGATATAACAGGAAAACTCCACTACAAACTCCCATTTTTGATATGTACATACATGGAATGCAGATAATTATATTACTTTAAGAGCTATTTCTTCTCGTAAGTTATTACAGTACTTAATACTGTGCTGAATCACTACAATTTCTATACATTAAAGAACTACATTTACATAGTTTCTCAGTTTGTAGTTGAGCACCAAGTAAAAAATTTACATGCTTAATTGCATGCACACAATGTTGAACAGGTTCAACTTATGTAATACTGTACTTTACCACCTAAAGACACCCTACGTCATCTGTAAACAAACAATTGCACAAACAATATCATCCAGAAAAATATACTTTGGAAATTTGAAGTTGCATGTTCTGTAACCACCAATTGTTTTAATGTTTCTGAAGCTGAATTGTACTGCAAAAAATAATTTTTATACTTCAACAGTACATGCTAGTATTTTGTATAATTTCTGGCTTAAGACACATGCGGACATTCTTTCCTCAGCTCCCACATTAACACTTGAAGGCATAATAAACAGGAGAAAAAGCATATTGTATAGGCCTCCTGAACAACCGGGCCAAATACAAACCACACCCTCATTCAGTTTCTAGGCCATTATTATTTACTGTTCACCATGAGCAATTAGTTTCAAGAGTAATATTACTTATGGCGTACTCTGTGACATGGTCTGTAGGCTATTAGTAAAAAAATCCAATAAAAAAAATTAAAAAAATAAACTTTTGTATGCAAGTTTATAGGTAGTATGTTTGTGGTGGTGACAACATGAAACAGGATCAGGAATGATATGGTACAAGTTAAACGAGGACAGTAGGATGTGGCTGAGATAACAGAGATGGTGCAGACATGTGCAGTGAGTTGGTAAAAGAAGGATGTCCGGGAGAATGATGGAAGTAGTAAAAAAAAAAAGGGGGGGGGGGCAAGGAAGACTAAGGTAGAGGTGTGAGGTGAAAGGAGCAGATAGCAGCAGGCATACAGTACACGGGGGAGGAGATGAGAGAACATTTTCACTGAAGGCTGATCCAGCTACAACCACTAGTGTCTTCACAGAAGAAAGAAAAATCTTTCGTCGCAAAATTTCCCAAGAAGATGGTGTGCCATTCTTTACATGATAACATAAGGCCACACAAGAGTATACACGTTCATAATCTATCTTGTCTGCAATGACGGCTAAGGATTTTACTGAGCCTTGCTAGAGGTGCAGCCGCCACATACTAATTGTTCTTGTTTTTGACATGCAACAGATAGTTTCATAAAATTAGCATATTACAGCAAAACATTAAAATATTTTATATCACTCAAAAAAATAATTAAAGCATTTTAATGATTTGTGCACACAATAATGATAACTGGCCTGATTAACACAGATATTTTAAATAAAATTTACAGTTGCCAAAAAAAATTCCATGTTGGATTCCAAACGTCAAGGCTATATTAATGTTTACAAAAGCTGATCTCATTCCAGTAACTATGTATACAGAGAATGCACACTGATGTATCTCTTCTGCAAAGAGCAAATAAGTTGTAAAACAATCTTTTTGCCATTTATAAAAAGATTTTTCTTATATACATTACTTTGTGGCATTTAATCTGCAGAAAACTAGTAGTGTTAAAATTGAATTTTCTTAACTGTAATGCAATATGGCTCAATTAACAGTTTCTTTTAACTTTTTACTTCCAAAATTAGTGGCACATGAAGTTCGTTGTTTGGCAAGGCTATACAAGACTGCCAGTTTGTTGTTAATGAATACATAAGTGTGTCACCAACTCCATAGGATTGCATCACAAGGCCGCCACTATAATAAACATTAAACCAGTTTCTTTAACTTAGGTCCAGGGACCTGATTCTGGACAAACTTTGTTCAAGGATTTAACGTTACATCGTCACATGTGAAGCTTATAAAACGTTGATGACATCTTGCTTCCTTTGGCTGAATTTCCCCTCTATTCATGACAAACACAGGAAAGCTGGGGAAACGCAAGTAAAATATGCCAAACACCGTATATGAAAATGTTGCTATCGGTTAAACTTGTTTCTATGCTAAATTACATTTAATGCTAGTCTGAATAAAAAACAATATTCTTATAGCACAAGGAAATTAAGAATGTATATGCCTTTCCAAATATTATTTGCATTTGTGTAAGATATTGCAAAATTTGTAACAAATTTTCTCATTACATGAAACATACGTCATCTCGCTATCTATACAAAAAATTGCACAACGCAAGGCCAAAGGAAATGTTGAAGTACTGTATATTTTTTGCAATTACAATAAAAATATAAAATGTTAGAAATTCACTGGTTTTCCCAGTTTGTAGGCACGCCACACTTCAAATGCTTTTGCGGCTGTGGCTGACAAGATTTCTGGGATCCGCCATAATTTTCCATCACTGTTTTTTGCTGTGAAGGAACGCAACATATTTGTGATGAGCAAAACAGGCAACTGACAATCATAACTATGCTGAACGCAGTGACGTAATAATCAAAGAGAAGTGCCGTACAGCGCTCAGTCAGACCGCTCGCTAGAATGTAGTTTGTGAACGAACTATATTATTACTCTTTGATCAAACATTGCGATGAGAGGTGTTCAGAATCACCACCTAGATTTTCTTAATAATGTTAATTTGACTTGCGAACAGACAATAGAGTAAATATCTTGGAATATCCAATAAAATATTAGCTTTTTTGTGGCAAAAAAGTAGTTTGGAATACAAAGACAAGCCCCTACAGAATGGGTATGTGTGTGTCAAAACTCAAGTATGGCCAGTAAGAGTGGTCACTCTGAAGCAGGCAGTACTTATACATATGCCATCTGTCTGTGGACAGTTAAACAGTTAAGCAAGGGGCAATATTAAAACCCATGGACCACAACGCTTTGTGAACGTGTGCGCCAAATTAAGCTGTGAAATTGTAAGAAACCCAAATATATTATACATATGTTGTTATGTAACAACATTTTTAAAAACAAAGAAACCAATTTCACGTGCCACTATTTCACACATTCTTTTATTAAGACAGTGTGTTTGAATTATTTTTCATAATTTGCTGCCAACTTTGAAGAGAAAAAGGCAACCAGTGTTAATGTTGATAATAATTCAACATATACAGTAATAGGCAGTGATTTTTTATTCAAATGTTGATTGTAAAAGTGCTATCTTTACCATGAACAGCCTAAAGTAACATGAACCAAGTTTCACTAAAACCAATTGCAAATACAATTGTAACACAAAAATTTTACTCAATTTATACTGCATATTGCATATTACTGCATACCGCGTATTACGCTGCATACCGCGTATTACGAACAACACAGTTCTCAATTGAACGTAGCTATGTGTGACTTGTAAAAGAATTACACAGAAAGATTATTTACTCAAATATTATAAATGGCAAAGGTAAAATGAAAATAACTGGTTCGTTACTTTTAATCTGCAACTAATTGTGTCTCAAAACTTTCCTAAACATCAGTGCAATAGTTTATGAAATTAATCATTCTTGATACTATGGGTGTCTGAAAATCAAATCACTAAATTTAACATTCTTTTTAAAGGCAAATGTAACCTGTAAAAATGGTTTTGGGAATTCTGAAGACAATAATCCAACTTCAAATTTCCGAAGTATACAAACAAAATACACACACTAGTAATATAAAAACAATATTAAGTACAATACTTTTCGTCAAATGTAAAAACAATATTAAGTACAATACTTTCGTCAAACTATAAGCACCAAATAACTACCATTCTAATAATATCTGAGTGTTCACTTCATGTAAATGAACATCCATTTAAATACTTGTGCTCCAAAAAATGCCAAGTGAAATAATACCTAGTAACAAATGCATGAAATTATTTACTATTATATAAGGAATGATATACAATTCAGTCTCTTTATGACAGTTTATGATCTCATTTGCTCGGGTTTCACTAAATTAAATCACTACAGCAGACATTCTTGACAGGAACACTGCTCCATGAATAAAAATATGAGCAACAAATTATGCATTTTGCAAATAATGGCACCAAAAAATGGAAAAAATGAAATTGGCAATATGCAGTGATTTTCATTTGCACAGATGACATTGCCACCTGCAAGCCACGCTGAACTACATCAACTCTGAAGGTACGGGTACTCAAGTAGAAAAAACAATTTAAACGTTATATATTTTGAGCATCATTCTTTCAAAGCACCCATACTAGTATAAAACACACGTTTCTGAAAACTTTATTACAGAAACTCTCATTCAGATGTGTTTACAACTGTTCAGGCAAAAAATCACAGTCTTCCACTGTTTGTTTTTTTGTACAAAATCATAGGCTTGTATTTGTTGTGATGTAAGCAAACACCTTTTCTGAAGGTGTGTGCGTAAGGCAGGCAAACTGCTATGGAAGGCAGTGCTGTCACCGCACCCATCGCACAATACTGGAAACCGCCATCAGCACCAACACACTGCCCTGCACATTGTGAGAACTCTCGCACTTCAGCTCATCCCGGTGATACTCATTCAAAGATGGCATTCTGCTGCCGAGGGTACACCATCCTTCATTATTTTCCTGATTTGACACACACACACAAGTATGTTTACCATCCTCAAATTTGCTTTTAACAATATTAAGACATCATTCAACAAACACCCCAATTTTCCTGACCAAATACTACTACACAAAACCTCTACATAACAAAACTGAAGGGACTAAAATATTGTGACTTTGGTGAGGAGGTATGTCGTATGAAAGTTCCCTTAAATGATGCTTCAGTTAATTCACGTTAATTTAATTATTGTCACAGATCATACTTAGATTATGTGACTAAATGAAATCAATTTCATTACACTTTACTAGAAGAAACAAAAAAAATTAAGCTCTACATAGTATGTATTAATAAAAATTCTTAAAATGAAATTAACAGTTTGTTTAAATTACATAACTAACTGCATTAGTACCCAGACAAAGCACTTAACCTGCAACATATATTTCAAGGTCAATCTCACAGCGTCATTATTTAAACCACATTGCAAAAATTACAATAGCGTACTTAATATTATGATAAATACCCATTCTAGCAAAAAATTGGACAAATAAAATTTAATGCTGGTGGACAGAGTTTTAAAATGCAATTGCGTGAATATGTGAAGAGANATATATTTACCGGTAACAATTTTTATCTACGAAAATTTCCTTTCATGTGATCCATTACCTTGACATTCCTCAGTCTCCAAGACTAGAACAGGGACAAATAGTGTGCCGCAATCAGAGCACATTGAAGGCTAAAAAATCAAGATGGGGGTGATAGTCAAATATTACTGCCACTAAAAGTGCTAGTGCAATTCAGAATGTGCACCAGGTTTGGTATGTTTCATGTGTTTGTTTCAGTGAAAATAACCATCAGAAACAAATAATCACAGCCAAAATTCTAAAGGCACAGTGTTACAGCAGGGACGATTCAAATCAGCTTCTGCCGAATTTAGGGATGTTGACCAAAACCGTGCTTCTGCCAACATATGAACTGCTAACAATTTTCTGCCTATTTTTCAGTTATTCTTGACTAAACATATTTGATAAGTCTTGCCTTTGTGAACATTGAAAGTTTTCCCATATAAAGAAGGGCAGCTTGCTTTTAACACCAGTACACCACATCTGGAAACTAAAACCTCAGTGAAAAAGATGCTTAACTTCCACGGCTTTTTTTCAAACACAGTTTGCAATTTTTGTCCCAAGCTCAATCCTGATGCGAGATAATCTACCAGCTTGATATTGATGAGAGTCAGAGTCTCAGGATGAAGGGAAGTAGCTGCAAAGGGGGAAGGGTGGAGGGTTGTGTTTTCACAGCCCCGCCCAGGTGTAGACGAGGGGGTAAAGCTGGTGTCCAACACTGGGAAACTGGTGTTTGAGTGGTAAGGGATGGACATCAACTTGCTCATTCAAAAGCACACCAGTCGAAAGACTACATAAGAGGAGGATGACTGACCATGAAAAGATTACATAAACAGAATGTAGATTTTGTATCTGAAAAAATTCTTGTAACTTTGCCTTTCTTTTCTTAAAACGATAGACTATTTAAAGTTTATTTATCAACTACAGAATATGTTGTTGCTTTCTNACTTTGCCTTTCTTTTCTTAAAACGATAGACTATTTAAAGTTTATTTATCAACTACAGAATATGTTGTTGCTTTCTATGACACACTGCACCCACACAGCAAACCAGATTTTGACATCTTGATGGAGATCAAAACTGCATGCATTGCTTGTCAGTATGCAAGAGGTTTTTATTTTGGTCCCTTAAAAAACTATCCTTATGGGTTGCAACATTTGTCAGTTTTAACTTAGGTTTATGTTCAAAATGTTTTTGATTATGTATTTTAATTTTAAAATGCTTTCCCACAGGTTATTAGTACTCTACATATATAAATGGGATACATCAATTTTGTATTTTATTTAAAGACAAGCCAGTATAAACGTCAAGTTTCCCCTATATAGTGAACATAGAAAGTGTTCCCTTGAGATTCATTATAGAAAAAGGTTCTACTTCACGGCTCCTATAGCCAACCAATTGCCAGGTAACTCATCCCAGTCATTCTTCAGCCTTTCCTCTGCTCGGGATTAGGAACAAGCCGCCCACCTACTGCAGGAGCATCACTAGCAACTTGTTCCAGCCACCCCGGAAGATCACCAGCACACCGCATCCTGTCGTGCATCTGCAGCTTGAACTGCACGTGGGACTGGGCCCAGCCAGCACCAGCTACCGGATGCCAGCACCCACCGCTGCCAGGAGCCCAACACACCTGGACCAGCCACTGCCAGCTGTACACCAGCACCTCTTGGACGGGGCATGCATAGTAGTCCGCCGCCGCCTGCCAGCGATCAGCTACAGCGCCAGTCTACAGGTGGTAAGCCAACATCCACTGTCACCTACATAGCCTGCTGCCGCCCAACCAGTCTGTCTCTGTATACCGGCTGCCTCCGAGCTAAGCCACACCCACAATAACTAGCCCATAAGGCCACCCAGGGTTCTCGGCCTGAGCCCACATAAAAGAGCCCCCCTTGTAGACTAGGTGACGCGGGAAGCTCCCAGGCCATAATGCGTCAACAGGTTACAATGTGTTTCAGTTTTGGCTTAGGTTTATATTAAAAAAAATTCTGATTACGTATTTTTTTTACTTATAAATTGACTTCTCACTAGTTATTATGATTATCCAGCACTCCATGCATGTAAGTTATATATATAATGATTTGAATATTATCTAAAGACATGCACAGGAGAGCATGTGTGTGTGCATGTAGAGGAGAATGGAAGAGAGGGTAGGAAGAAGTAAAGAAGAGAGGAGTGGAGAGGGGTGAGAGGTAGAGGGGTGAGAGGTAGAGGAGTGGGAAGTAGAGGAGTGGGAAGTAGAGGGAAGGGAAAGGAGGAGGGAGGGGAGGTAGAGGAGCAGGAGGGAGAAAAGTGGGAGGGATTGGAGAGAGGGAAGGAGAGGAGAGTAGGAAGGAAAGGGGAGGGAAAGAAAGGGGAGAGAAGGAGAGGAGAGTAGGAAGGAAAGGGAGGGAAAGAAAGGGGAGAGGAGAGGAGAGTAGGAAGGAGAGGACAGTAGGAAGGAAAGTGGTGGGAAGTAGAGGGGAGGGAAAGAAAGGGGAGCGAAGGAGAGGAGAGTAGGAAGGAAAGCGAAGGGAAGTACAGGGGAGGGAGAGGAGTGGGATCTAGAGGGGAGGGAGAGGAGTGGGAGAGAGAGGTATTTTTTCCCCTTTAGAACTATCATAAAAAGTTTTATTTTATTTGTTTTTCAGTTGAACTTTCCATGTTCACAAAAGGCAAGATTTATCAGTTACTTATACTGAAGAATAACTCAGCCCTACTGCAACATTTCATGTTTATCAAACCTGCGGAAAATTATCTGCAGTTCCTAAATCGGCAGGAGCACCAATCTGATTTGGTCAACATCGGTCCAATTCGGTCAACATAGGCAAATTTGGAAGAAGCTGATTCAAATTAGCACAGCTTTAGTTAATGATCCCTATTCCAATTTTTATGTAATTTTTCACTCAAATTTTTTTATCTAGATATTTACGAAGTTAATAGAGTAATTATATCTCTTACACAACTGTAACTGGTCTGATAATGGATCATATCTTGCAGTGTGTCAATCGTATGTTGAAACTTATGTATAACAGTTAACGACAGCTGACCCACACCCCCTCTAACACACACATCCGCACACACACATCCGCACACACACATCCGCACACACACATCCGCACACACACATCTGCACACACACATCCGCACACACACATCCGCACACAAAACCTGTACAACACCTGTGAAGCAATTTGACTATCCACTGCACTGCAAAATAGAGGACTCTCTCCAGTGTTTTTGCTAATGTTTCTGCTTGTCTTTTAATTCTGTCATACAAGGTTTGCGGGTGAGGAGTGTGGACATCGCGAACTTCCGGCTTTGCTACATATACCGGTACGTCCAACAACATTCAAAGTAAAACCAAACCCAACACAACATAATTTACTCATAAAACCACTTGGGTGTTGACACTGTGCTCAAATTCCTACCAGTAAGACTGAAATAAATACTTCAATTAAAGGTAACACACATACCTCGCACAGATCCTTACATGGTGGGCAAACCAGAGCTCCTTTATGGAGCCAGTTGTTACTAAAGATATGTATCTCCAATACCTGGTCAGTATAGTAACATGTGTACGTATAATTAGCTACCTGCAGAAACAAAAATATTTTGGATTAGCACCTACAGTAATTATTAATTACACATTGTGGAACAGTGAATAATTAAAAAGCAGCAAAAGTCAAAAGTATGCATAAAATTGTTCTTAAGAATGAAACTTTAATTTAAATTCATGTAGATGCCCTCTTATACATGTTTACTTTTCATTACTACAGATAAAAATAATGAAGTAGTGTTAAGGAACTTAAATCTTCCCAAAAAAATTTCTTACATATTTCAGACACTAACTTTATGACAAGGAAGTGGGGCTTTTCGGTTCACAAAGACAAATGACATACAAACTATGATGCTCTGCTAACCTATTTATGTAATTATTTCTTTAACATTACCAATATATTTTTTTTCATCTCCATAGACACACTGACATTACTGGTAAACAATGGCTATGATGAAAATTGAAATTTTGCCACTATAGCTGTTGAGTATGGTTTTGGAGCTGTGATTAACTTATATTGAGACCCAAGGGCTCTTTGTTGCTGCACGTGCTGCAACTGGTTTGTCTTGTACGTTGTGGGTGTGACCAGCTATGGCTTGTTTCATGTCTGCTCTGTGGCCATTCATTCTCTGCCTCAGGCCGTACCCTATTTTGCCACCTGGCTACTGCCAATAGCACCATTCCACTAAATTGCAGTACCCTATAACTTGCTGTCCAATGGAGCTGGCCTAGTCAGTGAAACGTTGCAATCACGTGATAAAGTGAGTATGTGTGCGCATACGTGTGTGTGTGTGTGTGTGTGTGTGTGTGTACGCACGTAGACCTGTTGACAAATACTAGACTGTGAGTACTTGAGCTTCTGTCCCTATATATTATTCATAGCCCAGTGGTCTGCAGTGGAAACACTATCCATCGAACATGGATGGATCTTAAGTCCGTGTCCACAGAAAATCACCTGTGGTCCGGACAAAATTTTAATGTAAATAATGCTAAAAAAAGCAGTTTTTGCAGAACTTCAAAATTTAATTTTTGCCCCATTGATCAAACTAAAATTTCTGTAGAATTGCCGAAAATTACATGCTCCAATCATTTAACAACAAAATATTAACAAAAAAGTATAACTATCAACTGTACTCACCATGGCATACGAAGTCGGTATACAGTACATTATGTACACATGAACAAGTAATACTAATAGATAACACAATAAAAAAAATTTTCAACACCCATTGTTTTTGTTTATGTCTCAATGCCCTGAATTTGGTCCAATTTATCTAATTTACCAGTTCCGAAATAACCTGTTGATTTAGTCACAATGTCGCACTTAACTCGTACTTTGTAACAAAAATAATAAATAATAACAATAGACTGAAAAATGTGGAAATACAGCATATGTGTATGAAATATGTACTGTAGAAGTTTTATTATACGTTCAGCAAGCAGTTGCAATGTTTATGACGGCAGCCATGTTGGCAACGACCAGCAACCACAAGAAAAAGCGGTGCCATATTTTCAAGATATTGATTCGCGATGCGATGTTGCCAACACCACTCGCAAGTTTTTCACTTGAATAATTTTTTTTTTTAAATTATGAATGCATATACAGGAGAAACTTTAGCCATAAAATTTCAGGGGATTGACAATTGATTTTTATGTCAGTCCCCTGAAATTCTATGGATAGAGGTTTCACTGTACTTGTAACCAAAACCCACATTAAGTTGGAAATGGTTAAAAAAAAAAAATCAATGCCTATATGCAAACATCAAGTATGAACATATTAATGAATCCCATTACGAAAGACACCAGGTAAAATATTTTTACATTGTTTACGTACAGTCTTTGGGTGGGAATTGAAAATTGTACATAAAAGTGCAAAATACGTTAATGTGAAATGTGTTGTATGAGAATTTTACTGTACCAAGACTGATAAGTATTATTTATTACTGAATTGAGAAAATATAGCAACTAAAATAATATATTTACATAAAATCAAACGCTTCAATTTAATAATTTGCTAAAGGGAAATTAATTTTACACCACCATCATCATTTGAAATATGGTATCACATTTTTTAATTACCTAAACTGTTAACAAAATTTTAAAAAAAATTAGTATTGAAAAATACATTGAAATCACATTAAAACTGACAATCATGGGAATATTTTCACTGAAAACTGCTGATTGGCATCACTAGATTTTTACATACATATAAGAGAATTTGGGAACTGAAATCTGTGTTTTTTTTACATCAGTTTTAGATTAAATCAAAATCATAGCTTCTATTGGTCTGTAAAAAAAACTAAATATTTGGATCCATTTTGACATAGTTGATATGAATGAAAACTGTGTTTACGAGGTTTCGGTTTGTAGGTGTCAATATGTACCAAAAACAACTATTTCCTACAATAACCTTTGAAATATAAGATGCGGGTACGTAGTGTGAATATAGGTAAATGGGGTTATTATATTCTGTAGGTACTAAGACAAGCAGTACTTCAATAGGTTTTCTTTTCTCACTAACTCCTTCAGAAGTTACACATACTAGTGATGGNTAAAAAAAAATTAGTATTGAAAAATACATTGAAATCACATTAAAACTGACAATCATGGGAATATTTTCACTGAAAACTGCTGATTGGCATCACTAGATTTTTACATACATATAAGAGAATTTGGGAACTGAAATCTGTGTTTTTTTTACGTACTAAGACAAGCAGTACTTCAATAGGTTTTCTTTTCTCACTAACTCCTTCAGAAGTTACACATACTAGTGATGGCCTGATACTGAAAAAACCAGATACCGATGAAGGTTCCGAAATTTAGGATTTTACCGATCCAATACCTGTAAACCGATATTTTCATTTATCATACTGTAAGCAGACATTTGTCACTAAAGTGGATGAGAGAAAACTGCTGCCTGGAAAAGTTTTGTTTGCAATAAGCTAAAAAGACTTGCTGTTAAGTGATATTTACTTTATGCCCAGTATATCAAAGCAGCAAAAAAAAAATAGTTTAACATTATACAAAATTATAGCTCACTACAACATATTACATAACTAAGTTAAGGTTGCATGTAGGTCGCTAGTCTACAAAAAATATGTAAAGGGACAGGAATGAAACTAAGTTAACAAGCCATGATCATTGTTTTTATCGTAAGGAAATATTGTTCTTGCCAGCAAAATTGCAGTGGCCATCTCAAATTCTTTATCATCATCATCATAATCATCATTTTTTTTGCATATCAACATTTTAAATTGATAATATTCTTTTTAGTTGCATTGCTGCAGCCTGATGTTTAAGAGTTGAGAAAATTAGTGTGCAGCAGAGGAGAGAAAATACTGAGGTTAGAATGGCCATTACAGATGTGCCGATATTTTATTGCCAATCTCAGATAATGGTAAATGTACCGATAATACCGATTACAGATATCGGTTATCGGCTATCGGGCCATCACTATATTCTGTACCATATAAGGAGGCCACTTTTTGACAGCTCAGCGAAAGTAGCGCCACTGTTTACATCTGACTACGTATCCTTCCGCCATCAGCTGGTCCGTCACGTCGGGGCTGTGTATTTTTTATCAACACGCTGTCAGCTAATCCACTTCTCATTGTACTGTAATGCTAAACAAATTTTAAGATATTTTAAGACTGACATCTGTCTAAAAATATAAGTAGGTTATAAAAGTAAAAATATAAAATGTTAGATATTTGATAACTCTTTTTTAATTTGTCAGAGATAGTGAATTTGGGTTACAATTTTCGAGACGGTCTGTTGTATCTATTATTACACTTTGGAGTTTATAGCTAATATATTCGAGTTGGAAATAAGTGACATGGAATAAAATTAGAATTGCTTAAAAACTATTCACGCGTGTCTACGGAATCAAGGAGAGGGTTTCGAGAGAATAATATGGCTTATAATTTACGTAGACGAACGATTACCGGCCGAATATAAATGACTTGTACTCCAAATCGTTGTATATGAAATAAATGTTACTTTAAAAATTATGCAGAGCTCGTGGAAAAATATAACTATTGGCAAATGTTTGTAAATTCGTTATATATCACGCAGGAAAGAGATTCATTTCTGGCAGGTAATAGCTCGCAGAATATCCGATAGATAGCGCGCAGCACGTCACGACGAAGTTTTGAGTAACTCTCTTTATGGTCAAAAGATGGCGTATATTTTAAAATTGATAATTCTTATGTTACGGGCTGAAAATACATTTAAAATTCGTGTCGTTTCGTCAAATTATTAGAAAAAATAATTCAACAATATTATATAATATTTCTGTATGCTTTTGGAATTAATATCATGGACGTGTTGAAAGCAAGGTTTGAGGTGGATTATAAGACGTGAAAAAGCTTTCTGAAGTTAGCACAACTTCAGAAAACTTTTCCACGTCGTATCGTTCTATTGTACATTTCATTTTGATCACCTAATCATAACTACATTATCACGAAGTTTAGTTTTTAACACTAACAACCACTGTTTTGTGATCACATAAAATAAAATGTATTAATTAAACTTGGAACTCTTTCTTATCGCGTATTTTCTGCTTGTCTGATGTGCGTTGGCAGTGCACTCAGAATAGCCAACATAATATTAACTTTTGTTCGTTCGTGCATCAGCTGATACAGGATTTTCTAAATGGCACTTTGTTTGTTTCGTATTAGTCAATTGCCACTCACTGACTGTCAGAAAGTGGCCTTCTTATACGGTATGGACCATAACACATACTGTGCTTGTTATTCAACATGGATAAGAGGAAAGAAAAATTATATACGGTAACATTCATTTTTACACCCCCTCTTGACATTTTCCAATATTTTATACACGTTTTCTTTGTTCTCAAGTAGTGATCATGAAGCAAAAACTTCTCTCTTTTTGATCTTTCATGCATTTAACACATTTTTCTTTGTCTCTTAAGTGGTACAAAAAAAGGGGGGGTTTCACTCCTGTGGTTAAGTCTTGTAACACCACAAAAGGAGCCGAAATTTTTTTATTTTAAATAAGGGGAAAATTCTTATTAGAGAACAGGTGTAGGGACCAAATGAAGGACAGCTTATTGACCAGGAACATAATGTACGCAGAACTGTTGTAACAAAGTTCTACCGTGTTGGCAAGAATGTGTGTAGGTGAGGTGTGTGGACGCACCACTAAGTTGAGGCGGCCTAGGTGGCAGAAGTACTGGTAGCAGCCGGAGCCCCAGTGCCGCCACTGCCGCACCTGCCCACACGACCGCTCCTCCCACGTGTGGTCCGTGTGGTCGAAGCATCGCGAGCCTGGCCCATAGTGCTCCAGCGCAAAGTTCTTCTCTCTACCTACACACATATACACACAATGCCCAAGTTAAACTACCCAGCAACTAGTGTAAAATTCCAATTAGGAAAAACTGCTTATATGTAGTTGATTCACTGTGGAATGAATATTTTCGGAAGTCCCTCCCACGCAGCACATTCTTGCGCCACAAACTTAATTAATACTATAGACGTCCTAATTACTAATATTCATAGTTTCACATAACTTCAGTAAATTTAGACAGTTCTACGAAAGTAGTGCGGCCACAATGTATTCCTCCACCACAGCTGTTCTGTCAGTGAAGAAAACAGTGGTTGTAAACAAACTATGACTCCAATGGCAGACACTGAAAGACTAACTTCACAGTAATTAATATAAGCTACTATAGCTGATTGCCATTCCCTCCCATTTCATTTTTATGACCAAGAAATATATTAGTTAGGGTTTTGTTTATTTTATTGGTAGGATAGAAACTTCTAGATTATCAACTTTCTTGAGACTTGGAATGTTTCGCAGCTCTTCTTATGAGAGAGTAGCAATTTGAATTACCCTTTGTTTTTACGATGCAGTATAAAAATTTGCTCATATGGAAATAACATTCAAGTAACTATAACTTGAAAGTTGTAACTCAAAAGAACAAAACACAATAAATGTGTCATTAATACTAATGCAAGAAATAATACAATAAACATTTCCAGTGTTTCCTTTTCCTTCATCCACAGACAATATCGGTTTGCTGTCAACATTTGTTTCGGAGGACAAATAGAAGCTGATGTTTTAGGAAATAAAAGTGCTTGCACTTGCACACTGCAGATTAGAGTAGTGTTGATGTATTTTCAATGGTTCAGACAACTGCAATATGTAATATTTATTTACAGAGTTTGACACATGCAGTTACAAATGAAGAACTGCAAAACTTTTTTTCTCTAAATCTTTCATTACCACCACTTATTCTAATTTTAAAATCTTTATGTGATTGATGGTTGAATGGAAAATGCCACTGTCAAATGTGCTCAGACATATTTTATGGTCAACATGTAAGTTTCCATGCATGTAATGGCATTCAAAAAAATTCAGGTTGTTTCCTTGTCCGAATGTCGGGTGTGGTGAACTTGACGGCTGGTGTTAGGGTTAACGACAACTCTTCGACTGCACTCGTAGTGAAGGCATCCGAGGTTGCAAGTGCTGGTAGAACTCTGGTGGAAGCTCTTGGGGGAGTCCTCAGGAGAACTGCTGCTATAGTAGAGAGCTTTAGCACGACTGATGCTAAGGTGAGCTACTGAAGCAACTTGTGTTTCTGCCGGGTGGCAGCCCATATATACTCCGGGCTGAGGGGCTCCTTCGTGTCTCGGACGCTTCGGTTATCTTCGGCCGTCACCCCTCGGGTTGGGAGGCAACTTTGCTGCCATCTCTTGGCGGGGTGGTGGCAGGGTGGTTTGGCAGCTGCGCTGACTGCACACACCACTTGTTTAGGGGCAAACTCTTGCATGCCGGTGGTTTCTTCTCATCGGGCTAATGAATGGCAAGGGCAATGACGTGACTTCCCTTTACTATGTTGGCACTGTGGGAGACGGCCAATCAGGGTTAGCTCTACCTCTGAGTACGTGGCATGCACGTGATGATGTGAAGTGGAAAAAAATAGTTGATAGGAAGAGTTGTTGAAATAAATTTGTGTTTCGTTAATAAGCCAAATTTTGTAAAGGCTTTTGGAAATGGCTTTCGTACTCGCTTTGAGGTACGCAGCACACAATTTTTTTTTAACTTTTTTCTCATTAACGTAAGGTTGTTTGTGGTCTTCTTGTAATATATTTTTATTCGGAAGACTCCTTTCTATTAAAATTAATTAAAATTTTTGTTAAGAAATTGTCTAAATTTTGTACAAAAAGGCTTTCAGAAATGGACATTGCACTTGTTAAAAGTTAAGCGACGCAGAACGTTTGAACTCCATTTTCAGTAACTACAGATTGTTTATGGTCTTGTGGGGTGGCATTTCATTTGCAGAACATCTGCCTAGTAAATTAATTTAGTATTTAATCTAAATAAAAGTGTTTTCTTGCACCATTGAAGACGAAACACTGTCTTGCACATTTTTATAACAACTTGATGGTGTTGGGGTGTTAAAATAAGTAAATATGAATTTAACAAAACAGCAAAATATAGAAAACATTTTCAGGAACCGTGATATTTTGATAAATATACTGTTTTATCTTTCTTATAAAACTTATTTTTTGTATGTAATAAAAAGTTTGAGCTCAAGCTTGAGCTTGAAGTTCAGGAACTATTCTGTAGGCTCGCTCCGGCTAAGCTGAAACTAAAAATCCCAGGCTCACAGACCTCAACCCAAGACCAAAACAGTTTATTGTTATAACAAAATATTCATTAACATGAAGTTCATTAAATAAGTGCTTTACTGTAGCTCTAATATTATATCCCCAAATGTACATGTCAAATATTCATAAACTACAATGTAGTATAGGCTATTCACAGTAAAGTGAACACACTCTAAGGCTCTGCCAAATTTTTCCTTTCAGCCAATATCTATCGCTCTACTACTTTATAATGAAAACATTGCTACGTGACTAATAAACACAGTGTATACATTTCACCACTCTCAAAAGTTAACGTCTGATGCTGCAATAACATTTATTTATAAGTGGTTAATGCCCAATGGGAGAGCCTTAAAAAGGGCTCACTTTACCATGAATAGCCTATAAAAATCAGTTGAGGAAAGATGGGGCACACTCACTGGGGCTGTTCTGCTGGTATTGACAGTGGGAGCCGCGCACATCCACATTGTTGGAGCGCCAGGTAAACTCCTGTATGTAAGGACAATAATCTGCCATAGTCACTGAGCCCCCGTAGAACACTTCCTCACCCCATGGTACGTGTGGGATACTGTCAAAGTTCTGTAAAACACAACTCCCCCACATTAACTGTCAGGTCTTTTAAAAGTAAGTGTAATATTTTAATAAATTTAAATAACAATAATACATCATTTTGCAAAAAATTTCTAATAAATCTAGAAAATTTTGAGTTTAAAACCTAGTACATAACTTCCTCACATCTTAGTACACAGCAGAAGCAGAATTATTTGAACATTAATGAGCAGAATAAGTAACCAGCAATATGATTACCTCACAGGAACTAATTTATGATAAGGAAAAAACTCAATTCAACATTATTTATAGTTATAAAGCATTAACAAGCAACACAAACTTTACAACATTAATGTAATGTATTTAATTTTGATGCCTTCGGGGTTTGGTTGATACAAGACTGCTAGGTGACGTGGATTCGAACAATGGACTGAGTGTGGCATTCTCCATTAGTCTCGCTTGTACAGATTACTATATACTTATCCATTGGTCTTCCTATGTGTGTTCTATTGAGGTATCAATTATTTGGTACATACACTGGTATCTGTTTCTGCGAGTCTTGGTCGGTGCTTCAGGTAGACGTGTTTCGGTCTTCAGGGGTGCTACTACTCGAGGGAACTTGCCACTTCTGTAGATTCTCCCGCAATCTGGATGCTGTACTTTGGATATTAGAGGGTGAACTGCCTACTGCAGTTTCTGAGGGAACCAGTTAGCTTTGATAGATTTACTCATTCTCTGTGAAGGGTACCTCCTAGCAGCAACTAACAATGTAACGGTTGGGTAGGTTGATCTGGTACAGAAATACCTACATTAGATTTAATTGTCAAGAGGGGTTTGTGCAAGTATCTCACCTTTTGAAACAAAGTCTGAGATAGGCTTACCAACAAAGGTTTATTTCCCCAAGGGTGAAAATGGCAGACAACGCGTACACGAGCGTCAAACATGCCGAAGTTGTAACGTTCCCAAGTTCCATAATAAATCTCTCAAATTGAGTTATTGGCATAGATACTGGTGTAGTGTACTGACTGGGGTGGCCGAGGACTCTGAATGAGTCTGAGCCGTCTCTGAGTTGTTCGTGAAATACTACAGCACTTTGAGTTTGACTCAAGAGGAAGAGAAAGAACTGAAGGTGGTGGTCACTGAAGAACAAGTGATGTTTTGGGGGCTGGAAACACTATATATATGTAGTTGTGTGGTGCTGGCTGGATGGACCACAGGGAAACGAAGAAACCGGCGTGAGAAGCAGGCCAACACCACCAGTCGCAACAAGCTCAGCATCACGCTCCAGACGTTAACAAAGGAGTCCCATCTTCCAGAAACCCCCCACATAGATATTTGAATTAACCAACAAACTGCCGCCGCACTGTTAGATACCGCAGCCTCTGGGAATTTTATCCGAAGCAACCTCCTCGCAACACACCAGTGAACCCACCTGAAACACGAGGGTAGAAGGGTTCGAATGGGACAGCCCAACTAACTAGTATTCGTAGAAGAAAAGATAACGCTGACAATCCAAATCTATGTATGACCAGAACTGTAGGCAAAATTACTGGTAGCTCCCCAGATAAGAGAAGAAGAGATCCTGGGACAGCTGTGACTTCACCAACAACAGTGTACACTCAATTGTGAACGACGAATCTATATTGGGAATATAGAGGCAATGATTGTCAACTCGAAGCGTAGTCAAAACAAAACCCACTCTTCCCTCAATAGCGCCAGAGTCGATCAACCATTAACTGGACGTATCAGAGTTCCACCAGTTGCAAGGCATATTAACCAAGCACTCAAAGGCGTTTAGACATGGGGGACCCCTCCTACAGACAAGGAGCATCCAACATGGGATATAGTTGACTGACAAATGACCCACATATTGTCGCGGATATCGCATATCCGCAGGAAGACGTGAGTTAATAATGGACCAGGTACAAGTGATGAAGAAACAAGGGATCGTAGGACCCTCAGACTTACCCTATTATTCTCAACTGGTACTCATGCCAAAGAAAGACGGGCAGTTATGCTTCTGCGTCAACTACCAAGAGATAAATTAAATAACCCACACCACCGCTCCTCCAGCCATTAACCTCACCCACACATTGAGGTATATAGAAGCAGTCGAGATTTTCTCCACCCTAGAAATGCAGTTGAGGTATTGGCAGATTTCAGTACACCCAGAATGCCAAAAGTACACTACGTTTTCTTCACCCAAAGGCGAGACCTTACAATTCAAGGTATAAAACAAACATAGCAGTTCGCCGCCGGCTCAATGATTTGACCCAAGTCTGTCGGGCTGCAACTAGTTTTGCAAACACACTTCAAAAATGCTCCAGCCACCTTTCAGAGGTTAATGTCTGCCAAAGTACTCATCTGGTACATAGGAAAGTTCTGTTTCGCGTACCTTGACAAATATTATTATTTATTCAGATTCGTGGGAAGAGAACTGTATCCACCTCCAGAGATCCATGGGTTAACCTGTAAACTCTCCAAGAGCCACTTTGGGAAAACCAACATAGACTACTTTGGACATGTCGCAAGCCCCGACGAAAATTATCCCCAAGTGAAGTCCATATGAGTCATATTAGACGGAAGAACCCTACACTACACTTAAAAGCAGTTGCACCGATTCCTAAGGTTGTGCAACTGGTTTTGTGCCAGATATTGCCCAATTGATGGCCTCACCCTTAATGCGCTATTGGTAAAAGAATCCCGCTGGAAATAGGGAGTGGAATAACAAGCGGCATTCCAGAACTTCAAGGAAATTTTAGGGACATCACCCAATTACATAGGTCCCAAGAAGGGAAGCCCCTTATGATACAAACAGATACCTGCCATGATGGCCTTGGAGCTGTACTATACCAAGAAGACAAGGATGGTCGACCACAAGCCATAGCGTATGCCAGCACTCAATTGAATACCACAGAATGGAACTATCACATTAATAAACAAGAGTGTCTCGTGGTTATTTGGTCTATGCGTAAGTATAGATAGCTTCTAGAGAGATGATCTTTCATCCTCAGGGCAAAGAGCAAGGCACTGACGTGGTTGAACGAATCAAAAAATTCAAAAGCCAAGCTCTATAGGTGGGCTTTGTTGATTACGGAATTTGAGTTTGAGGTGCAGCACTTCCCCGGAAAACTGGATGACTTACCCGATGCCCTCTCCCACCAACCAGACAGTCAAGGAGGCATGAAAGAAGAGGAAAATTGGGAATGAATGACCCCTATCCCTTCCCTTCCTACGAGTCCGGAGGAACACATACAGCTACAGCAGTTGCAGGTTAGCAAATACTGGTTGCGCCATTACCAACACTGGAACACGTGGCTCAAACAGCTACTCAGAAACCAACTTAAACGATTTGAGTTAAGGGAAGAGATAGTCTGGTCCCGTAATGGGAACCCAGGAGCCGCTTGGAAGATCTGAGTGCCAAGTGAGTTGAGACCCAGGATTTTCCGGCACCACCAGGACCACGAATTGGCAAGTCACCCGGGGATAAAGGAGACCCTTTGCAACATCAGCAAGCCATATAATATTTGGGACGGGATGAGCCGAAACATCTGCCACTATTTTATTAATTGCGACCCGTGTTGCATAAACAAATCCTACCCCATACAGAAACAAACGGGAAGGACCCAACGTCCGCGAACCCCATGGACTCGTCTCAGACCACATTTGATGGGCCTTTACCCCTGGAGTACGAGAGGAAACCGATACCTGCTGGTGGTCACCGACCAGTTCTCCAGATAGGTCGAAGCATTTCCCCTTCCAAGTCAGGAAACATCAGGAATTGTGAAGAAATTCGAATTTGAAATATTTCCCCGTTTGGCATATCCCCAGACTATTCTGACAGACAATGGGGCCCAGTTCATTGGACACCAATCGAGGTCGCATTGACACACTTCATCCTGGCAAAGATGGGGTTAGTCGTGTGGCAAGTATTAAGACTTGCCAGGGAGTAATCAAGAGGGCAGTTGTGAGGCTGTTCCCCTTCCCATACAGTAACTTCTTCCTCAGTGTTGTACANGTTCCCCTTCCCATACAGTAACTTCTTCCTCAGTGTTGTACATAGTGTAAATAAATGTAGACAATCCTGAAATTTGAACCAAATTTGGTGGGTGGAATGTTGAGACACGTCAGTTATCAGTTATATCCACTTTTGTGACGGCCATGTTGGTGACGTCAGGTACAGCGTGATTGTGTCTGCCATAGTAGTAGCTTGCTTACTCCGGTAGGGAACGGTTTCGTATGGTTGTCAAAGTCGGGAAACTAGGGTGTTCAGGATATTGCAAATGGTACATCAACCGAGTGTGGACTACCCTTGACATAATCACCAGCGATTTCATGAAAATGTACTATGAAAACAAATTTAAGTGTTTCTGATAAGATATATTCTCCACATACATCAGGTGTGCGACAACCTGTGAACCGTCAGTGAAGCGAGTCAAAACATAGAATAACGCCTAGTCTCGGAAAATGCAGAGGCACGGGGGTGAGGGTGACCCCAATGGTACGGTAGTCAGACTCATTGGCTTAACGTGCATGACTAGCATAACCGAGAAACGCTGGAGGCTTCAGTGTGCTGAGGGGAAGTGAGATACTCTGCATCTATGTTGCAAGAATCAGCCTGGAACTCTGGTCTGCTGCCTCTATGCATACCCAGAGGACACGGCCAGCGCGAGGAGGCACAAGTGACAGAGGTCACGGAGAGAGAGGGCTGCAGTGAAGAGGAGAGGTGAAGATGGCACAAGGCGGCCAAAGCTGGCTTGCGTTTCCCCTCCATGGCAGAGGGCCGAAGGGGTAAGAGCTTGTGCAAAGACTTGAAGCGGGTTGCAGACCAGCAGGCGGCAGCAGCAGCTGGCCCAAAGCCAACCCTGGGCTTTATGGGTGCTCTGTGGCGAGACTAGAATGGATGACTACATTGCCCGTGGTGTGTCCAAGTTGGAGTCAAACCAATTCCAGTATAAAATTTTCATTAAGTTTGTACTAACACGTGACGGTCTAGGGACACGAGCATGTCAGCGTCTCAATAGGTGTTAATTCATTTTAGTTCTGTGTTAGATCAGTCACTCAGGTTGATTTGGGGGGGGGAGAGAGAGACCTTACTGTGGCGGGGTCTGCAAAATTTGGTACTTGACCTTAATGGTACCTTTATACAGTTGGTGGGTAGGCCGCCAACTCGGCACAAAGTCTAGCTGAACTAGGATGGACTTGCGTGCGCGGGTTGTTGGCGGAGCCGCTGGCTACCTCCCACTGCCGGGCATCGGGTGCTCATCGGCGTAGGTCTTGCGGCAGGTCTCCTAATCCGGCTGGCTGGCGGCGACGGCATCTGCTGAACGGCTTAGCTGCGGCAGGTGGACGTCCGGCCCACAGATGCTGGATGGCTGTGCTGGTACGACATCGTTGACTGGCTCAACGCCTAGTACTAGGCCTAGACGGAGGTACTCAACAACTGGGTATGCAGCTCTGGGGAGTTTCAC
>NQII01002281.1:159540-208204 GCA_002778355.1 Clitarchus hookeri | reverse complement strand
GAGATGAGGCCTTGACAGTTGGCGGGCGGCGTGAGCTCGTTCCCAAGGGGTCAAGTAACTGAATGCTGGGGCAGACTGTTTAATCAGGGCTTGCTTTCCAGCTAGGATAGCAGCTGCATTCCGGTCGATCCACTTACTATCCCTCCTATGGGTGAACTGCATTTACCAGGAATGGGGTGCTAGGGTACTTCCGCAACGGGGTGGCACGCAACAAATTCCATAGCTAGAGTGCATTTCAGAAGGGGTAAATCTGTCCTTGCCATACCTGGTACTCCCTCCGGCGAGTTTATACGCTGTGGCTAGAGTGGGTTAGCTGACTAGGGTGATCTAGCCTCTTCATTGTGTGTCTTGTTAGTGATCGTGGCTCTACAGTACGTGTGCACCAGGTACCTTTACGTATCTGACCCACAGCATGGGTGGCCGTCTAATGGATTATATTTTGAAGACATACGTAAAGTCCTTTTTAGGGGACGGGCCGCAGTCCTCCTCCAAGTTCGCAAAAAAAGTCTCAAATTCTGTGGTTCCCTGTCTCTCCTTTGCGGGGTGACGCTTACCAGGGATGACTAAGCACAATTCACAGAAGAAAGAGCAGGCGGAGGTTAGACTAGTAACATGTTTTCCTCTATCCAGAATAGACTACAATGACCCGTACTCTCCTGCTGTAACCAAGGCACTGATTAAGTCTCGGAAGGTAAAACCAAGAGACAGGTGAAAAGGCCTGTGGGGCTTTAAGAGCCTTATGTTAGAAGAGAAAAAAAGTACCAAATTAGGTAGCCGTGATAACAACTAAACCCCTGAAGCTGGGGCTATCCTGAAGGGACCAAGGGGGAAGTATGTAGTGTAGATTTGACAGCAAGTGTCAAGTGTAAAGGGGGAGACAAAGACTTCTTCGGGGGTTGCTGGGCGAAGGCCTAGAAGACTTCTGGAAGGTAGTGGTGGTCCTTCGTGAGAAAGGCGGTAGGCAGAGAGCACCAGCACACGAGGTGGTGGAGCAAACTACAGAGTATCAACTGCAGTTCTGCGGCGGTGCAGACACATATATTCTCCTGCGCTGGGGATGTGTCTGGTGCCTTCGGGTAGCTCAAGCGGGGATGGCTACTCCCTTGTAGGCGGAGCCGTACTTTGCTGCCATCTCTCGGGGCAGTTGGAAGCAGATCATCTTGTTGTGCAGGTGGTATCGGGTGCGCGAGCTCAGGCGCAACTTCGCTGGAGTAGTTTACTGGCTATTCCCATCACACAGGGTTTTGTTTAAGGCAGGGGGCGATTTAATATATTCATCCTTCAGGTACAAGCTAGTCTCCAGGCATCCACCTTATTTAAGAAGAAGTAATGCTGGCTTGGGTAGCTGCCATTCACGGTTGTATCACATCTAGGGCACGTGATGATAGTAGTTGCAGCAAAAAAAGAAATGGCATATATATGGTATATATACACGTCACGAATCAGAACTATAAATGTAAATGTTTACCTAAGTACACTGGTATAACTCCCAGCCCTTAAAGTGTCCTCTTCCTCTTATAGTCACAGTTTACCAAGAAAAAGGTTTCAGACTAATTTCTACCAGTCAGAATAATTCTTTGCCTGGTTAAGTGAATCACAGCTGACGACAAATGAATGACTGTGGTAGGAACGGTAATGTTGGCAACATGATGCTGCTAGAAAAAACAAATTTGCACCGTTACAGGAGTGGAGTGAAAGGGTAGCTTTCAGGCTGCTCTGTCAGCAATCCAGTGTCCACATTTAAAGTTTTTGTTAATAGTTGTTCCCTTTTTTTTTTTTTTTTTTTACGTTAATTAAAAGACTAAAATAATGACGAGTTTACCGTATCTCTGCATGTTTCTGCTGAAGGTGTGACGTGCCACGAGATAGAGGTTTTTCATGTTTAAATACTACATACGGTGGTACGTATTTATGTCATGCTAAGACTGTACTTGGCGACCTTGACAGTTCCCAGTCATGTTACCATATATTTCTGCATATTTTATGCCACTGCATAATTTTTGCACCACCCAAACTTTTTATCACCAAACAATGAACTAAAAAAATTCTGCGCAATTTAACGCAGTAGCTTTTACGGACGATCGGAGAAAAGATGTGGAAAGAAAAATGGCACAGAACACAGCCGGCCAGCAGGCAGCAACCCCGTGCAGGAGACTCGTAAACAAGCTACTTTTAGACGTGCCTTAAGGGAGAGAGGTAGAGCCACACTCCCCTCCTCCCACTCAACTGAGCTACTGTAGTACGCCAGCTACACCTCTTAACCCCGTCCCTTTTTCAAAGGCTGCGCACCTATACACCTTCTCCTCACTGTGCCAGCCACATCACGCCACCTATCTCCACCCTTCCCCCCTAACCATAGCTGTGTTAGTCTGCCAGCAACAGCACACCTCACCTCCCTCGTTTTAGACATGCCAATCTGCCAACCACACCAGTCACACCGTATCGACATGGACCATTTCAAGGCCAGTCGAATATGGATTACCAGATTTATTCTTATAAAACACCAATAATTTATTTTTCATGTTATTTCAGAATGATTTATTCTATGTTTAAGTTTTTAATTCTTAATTTTTTTCCATTTTCATTCAATTCCATTTCAGTTTTTTAATTACATATTTTTATCAGTGTTCTTTAAATTTTGTGTTGCCAAAGTGTAAAAACTGATAGAATATAAACAATTACTGTTTCTCCAGGAAGGGTGGAAAGTGGAACAATACAAATATGTGCCGGCACATCAGCCTAGCCAAGTACGGTGTTGCAAGTTCGCAGCGGCAGACATGTCAATCACTGCGCAGTGGTGTATTAATGGTTAAGTCACAGTGTCAGAATCATATATATTATGTAGTTGTAGCATTTGTTAACATCAAAGTCTTTACTACATTATTTTCAGATCCTTTTGGGTGCTTCATTTTAGTTTTATTAAAGTTATAACTTAACTTCAAAAAAATTTTTTTCAATGCCCACACACAAATTTGCACCCCGAACTTAAAATATAGTATAAAAATTGCATAAAATATGCATTAATGTACTGTATGTCGCCTGGCACTACACATGTTGCAAGACAAAGCGCTTTGCTGGGAGGCAAAATGGCTAAAGTTTCGGGTATAATGCCCACCCATTTCCATTTCAAAAAAGGAGTATTTATTTTGAGTATACACAATACCAGTACTTCAACTTCATGACACTAACACAATAAGTTTGTCTTTGTTATCATGCCAGTTCAAGCACACATATAAGGTTGTGCTATCTACTTCCACCCAGGGATTAGTCTGCTTCCATCGCTGTCCAAACTTAATGTTTAAGCATTAAATGTAAATTTACATACAATTTTTACATTTGAATAGGGCTCTAATTTAATCATAAATTCTCTTAAATAGTAATTTATTTATTAGTAATGAATTTTGTTTTCATATCAGGCAAAAAAATCTGCAACCAAAAACTAATACAGTTAAATATACCCTGTACGTCTGTCTGTTATTCCAGAAAATCAGTAATACTAATCATTGTTCCGTTAACACGAATACTGTTTATTGATCTGTTAACACAATCAATTGTAGACATAAACAAAGCATAAATTAAGCAAACAACCACAGAGAATTGTCCACGAGCACTTCACAATCTCGTTGCTGGAATAGCTCGTGAGTCATGTATCAAGTATCATTGGGTTTTATCACAGCTGAACATCACTAAAATTAACCGAGTCTCACCACATGTGGTTGAGTTATTGTTTTAATTCCGGCAAAACTTAAGTGGTTCAGCCAAGTAAAATTATTGATTCGTGAGACACGAAAGATGATTGTTAGATGCGAATATTTGTTTGTTTATAACCTAAACGCACACTGACTCAACTTGCACTTTCAGTAGCTCAATATTCATTTCAAACTGAAGCAATTAATAACTCCTGCAATGGAGGCTTAGGTTATGAATGGGACACTGGTCAGCATGTGGTACTTGCCTGATACATGAGAGGCACTTTCTCCTGGTGCCCCACCAGGTTGCAGAGTGCGACTGAACTGCGGTCAATGGTACATTCTGTCTCCAAAGGGTCCCTCTTCACCTTGTTGCAGAATGGGTGGATGGACTGACCACTGACACACAAGCACTTCTGTTACATGGGCACCATACCGACCACAACTTACACATTCTTTTCATTTACAAAGGGATCTGTGTAACTATACAATACAACCCCTTTCATAGTGTTATGATGGTTGTTACAGCTCCCAGCTTCCTTAAACTACCAAATACAGTGGAACCTCTATGTATTGAACCCAGATGGATTGAAAGTTTGCAGTCTATGGAACATATTCTGTGGTCCCATTTTTGATTTATCTGAATGTCAAGACCACATTCATTGAAAGTCCACATGTATTGAAACTTCTTGTCAGTCGTCCCCTGAGAAACGATGGATAGAGAATCCACTGTAACAACTCGCAGTCAACGGCCAACTTGTCCTTAATATTCACTGGCTGACACTCATACAATCCAGCTTAACTGTACAACACAAGGTAGCTTGCACAAGGAACTGCTTTCATTAGCAAATGACTCCAGGACTGCTCTACGACAGTGTGACTGTAAAAGATACATGGTGCCTCTGCTTAAACATTTTGCATTGACAAGAGACCATACATATTCTTTTGGGTTGTCATTTCATTTTAAAGGCATCTGATTATCGAAATAAATTTACCTATTTGTAATGAAACTGCTGATTTTCACATGAGAGGCAACAAAAAATGGAATTTGTGCTTGCAGAAAATTATATGGCACACTTTCTACACTTAATTTTTGGCATCAACGAGTAGCCACACAACTTTCTGGGGGATTATTTTACTCTATAAAGATGTCAAAATACTTTACGGTTGTAGAAAATTATGAGACAATGTTTAATTTTTTGTGACAAGGGGAGTGTTTACTGTATTATCTTTGTGGGGTATCACTTAATAAGGAAAATGTCTATTTAATAAAATCTATATTTAATTTAGAAACCTAGTTTTGCACCAGAGACAAAATGAATACTTCTTTGGCGGAGGAGAGATCATTTACTACAACACAATCTGGAGGAGTCATTTTTCGGCACCTACAGTTCGAAACTTCTGCACATAACTGGGAAAAACATTTACAGTACAAGTAGGTAATCAACAAACACATAAAAAATTTAGTAGGTTTCCTATTGCACGCAACATTAAAAAATTAAAATTAAAATAATTAATTATAAAATTTTTATTTTTAAAAAAAATATGGGTTTTAAGTGTTTTTAGTATTATTACAAACTACAGAATGCATAAAAAATAGATAAGACAGATAAATACTGAAGATCACAAATTTAAAAAAGAAAAAGACCATAAACCACTGAATAAAATCAAAATTGTTCCAGATAAAAAAAAACCCTCACCACCACCACCACCACCACCACTTGGTCACAAGACATTTTCTAACAGATTATTTCCAAAGGAAAATTCACGTTAATCCAGAAGTGAGAACAGAAAAACCAAATGTCAAAATGACATGGCAGTTACCTGGCAGTCCTGTTGTCCATCCAGTACTTACAGCTCTTCATGACAAAATCACAGCCATAGTTCCTGCCCCAGTCGAGGGGCTGGGCCATGGAGTAGTTAGCACGGTACCACCCTGTGTCCTCCATGAGAGCCAGAGTTATGCGCGAGTACACAGGGTTCTGTGTGTGCGTTCCCGTCATTGCTTCATTCTAAAACATGCACAGCACTTCTCTTACCAGCAGCTCACCAATTTCCATTGGCAGAATACCAACCATTTACAATGAATTCAGAGAGCTGAAAAAACAGACAAAATCAATCCCAAGAAGATCCTGCAGAACCTTCCACTTAAGAAATAGCGAACATCATTTCACAGCAGTAATTTTTTGTGCATTTTAAATGTGATGATGGAAAAATTAATAAATTCCAGATGGCATCATAATGCTGTACAAATGAAAATAATAATAATAATAATAATAATTTAGTACATTATTCATAGTACAAGGAAACTTTTCATGACTTAGTTCATCAGACATTGTCCCTCCACCAACAGAGACACAAGCTTGTGTCCATGTACTTAATTGAACCGGTCTTCCTAGTTCCATATGAATTAATATACTTATTGATAAACCAATTATTCAGAGATGAAGAAAATGGAAGAGGAACAGGTTGTAAAGTTTTTTAAAATGTTTATTGATTTTCCTTTTCTTTCATGGTTAATTTTTAACAAATTCACTATATTAATTTAATTTAATTTAAATTTGGGATATTATACTTCAACTGGTTTCCAGTGATTGTTGTATTACATTCATTTTAACTTAATTGAGGGCCTTCTTACATTCTCATTTTCTCGGCCTAGCCTTCTAACAGGATTATGCTTAACCCAAGTGCCGACGTATTTCCGCGCAGCTTAGCTGCACATATAGTTTCTCACAGGATGTGTACTTAACACGCTGCATATTTTCTCTTTATCACTGCATCTAGCAGCCATTTTTTTGCGCAGTATCCTTCAAATACAGTAAATTTTCAATTAACGTCAACTCTTTTCCCATTGTTACCAAGCACGGAACACCTCAAAATCTGTCGTTTGGGTAAGCCTATGCAATCTAGCGGTGAGCACTTTAACTTTAGCCGCACGCTTCTAATGGCACTCGCGGAATATCTAGCGCGTCATTCTCCTTCCTGCCAGCCTGGCGAATGTATACTATCCAGCAAAGTGCACGACTTTGGTGTTTTAAAGAGATCAAGATGTACATTCTACAAATCATATCTAAATTTTGTTATGTAGTTCAGTTCTGCTATCGACGTAGTTTCTTTAGTGCTGCAATGCTACAGAGTATTTTCTACCTCCTTCAAGGGTAAGTGTTGCTCCATTGTTTTCCTGGCCCTGTTTTGATCAATGTACCGAGGCGTAGTTTGGGGAAGGCTGCAGGCTCTCAGTCCTACCCTGTAGCTGTGATGTGGTACTTGTGGCGTCCGTCACATTCATCAAGGAACGAGCATGACGGCTTTGTTAACTGGTCACTGCCGGTCATCTCTGCTCTACTCAATGTATGATTGTAACCATGTATGGAGAATTTTCACATCTTAAAAAATCATCAAGCAAAGTTAGTCCCCAAAAAATAATTTTCTGCAAGAACATACTGCATAAAATAAACTCTCATTTTTTGTTTTACGGTATTTTGTTGTACCTTTTCAAAAAATATTATTAATTTCCTGGCATTTAAAGACAGTAGTTCTGCACGTATTGTAAAGGCATCTCTCTTTTATTTCTTTAAAATATTGTTTACATCACGTTACGATCATTTTTTATTATGCCAGCAGTGTTTGTCTTTTATTTTAAATATATCAAAAGTTAATTTCCTCATGACTTGTGGCATTAATTCTCTGGAAATTGTATAATTTATAACTAACTTGCTTCCATTATTCATTAAAATATTGTTGGCCTTTCTAACCAGCACGCAGATCTATCAAATTCTTTTCTATATTTTCCTAGCAGTAATTAATTAAATAAAGGCTACAGGGTTTTCTTAGAGGAATTCCATTACTGATGATTAGGGCCCTATGAAAATGGTGAATAAAACTTATCTGTGAAAAAAATTCTTCAAAACTGCGAATAAAATACAACATAGTGGTACAAAATATTATTTTGAAAATTTAAACTACATATACAATATAAATCACGCACTAACAATCTAAATGTCTCCGTAACAGGAACAGTTGATATTTAAGAATCAGTGGATATTAAAAAATGTATTTTAAAACTCTCAGAATGCACAATATATATAATAATTACCTAAAATCTCAATAACTTAATAACAAATTATACTTTGTATTAAACAGTAGTAATAAAGGTAATAAAATAACTGTTGCATAGTATTATGCCATATTTGCAGTATATTTCACAAACATTTCTTTGAATAAACACACTATTCAGTCTTCTTATTACTGGTATTTAGAAATCACTTTTCAGTAACAGTATCAGCAGCAAGTTTACTACCAAAATACTGTTAAAAAAGAACTGCAAGCTTTTGTGGAATTATGTTTGTTCTCAGATCTGAAAGAATGTGGCTATATGCAGAAAATGCTCTTTCACTGTCAGCATTGGAAGGTGGAATCTATAATGCTGACAAAGATTGTTCAACAAAGTTTGAGTGTTGTTCATGTAGGCATAACAAAACTGACCAACTGGCTTCGTTTCGCTCAACAGTTCCAACACTTGACTCTGGAATGCCAAGTAGCCTTCAAGAAATATCTGTTGAGAAGATGAACTTTCTTTGCACTTGCATACAATGAGTCATCAACCGTGTTGTTCACCACATATTTAGGATGAAAGAGTTTCCCAATGTTAAAAACAAAGTCTTTTTCTCCATCACAATTCATCAAATTGGTGAGTTTGGTGAGGCATTTCAAACCAATACTAATCAAATCGTGACGAACCAAGTGTTGCTTCACTTTGATAGACAGCTTGGAAAGTTCAGTGGATGTTTGTTTGTCCACGGAACCTCTGCTTATCAAAACTAATTGGTTCAGTATATCTGAAAGTTATGAATACACTTTGTGGGCAAATACGTATTTTGCACCTTAAAATTGAACACTAACCTCTTGTTTTAGAGCAGTGTTCAACTAGGAAAACAGATGAACATTTTATGACAGAAATGTTGTCGCTTGACAGATTTCTGAAGTATGTGACAGCACTACTTCTTTCTTCCTCCTGCACAAGAAACTCCACTAAATATTCTAGATACTCTGCTACATATTTAGCAGCTCCATACCAGGAATTCCAATTTGTCAACTACAGTAGTGATTTTTTTTTCTTCTTCAGGATACGTTTGCTCTAGAAATGTCACAAACCTGTGTTTCCTTTTCCTGGCATTCAGAAGTGCATGATTAGTGTTTTCGATGCACTGATTGAGCTCTACGAAAGTGGAACTCCACAAACTTGCAACTACATTTAATTTGTGGGGCCCAAAATTGTATGTGCACCATTTGTTCAGAAAATATGGTCTTCAAAGTATTTGCACAAGTTGTCATATATTTTGCAGAGTCTGACACAATCCCCACCACATTTTCATATTGAATATCATACTCTAACACAGTAGATAGAATAGCCCTACAACATTCTGCACCAGTTGCACTTGGTAACTCTTTGACTGCCCCACAAACACGCTTGGATATCTGCTACATGAAAAAACACGAACCAGGATTACGGACATGCAGCGTCAGTTGAATTGTCGCACAGAAATAATATATTTTTGTTCCGAAGAACATTTTTTTATGTTTTCTTTCTTGGAAACGCGTGTTTTGGTAAGTATGCTTCTCTTAATCTGTTGGCTGTTGACAGATCACCGGCTCCTGACAATGAAAATAAAACATCCTGTATTTCTATACACATTTAAGCAAAAGAAAATAAATTCTGAAAAATTACACGTGGAGCAGCAATGCAATGCCATGAAAAAGAATTATAGCTGAATGCTTACATTTGTTTTTCAGATTACAATCACTTTCTTATGAAATGTTTCACTCTGTTGATTCTGAAATGGATTGAAACAAAAATAGCAGAATAATTTTTTGCATCGAAAATATGTCTATCCATGTGAACAGTTATCTAATTTAACTGAAGTAGTGTTAAGTGTTTCTCCTAAACGTGAGTGAAGTTGCTAATCTCTACAACTTTCAGGAGTATAGATTGGAATTACAGTTAGCTTGTCAAATTCTGATTAAATGTTAATCATGTGTTTACAAACAAACAACCAGTTATATAAATTACAATTAAGAAATATGCAAGAAATATTAATTTTTATGACCGAAGAAAGACTTTTAGTAAGTGCAAACAAAACAAGGGGAAAACAGTTAGGCCTAAATGTAGCCTGTACTCACCTTCAACATGTGTATTCTGCCATTTCCTCATACTCGGGTGGTCAAATATTTCAAGAGGAATATTTGCCTCTGTCATTGATTCAACAAAACTAGACACAAATTCCTGAACTGTAGCTGCCGTCTTCATAGTCATTTATTGAAACCTGTTTAGATGTGGATGCATTTTGCTGAAGAAACACTTTCTTTTTCTTAGTGTGAGTTTCATTCTTGATGTGTTTCATATACGTGTCTTTTCTTGCCCAATCGATACGNAGTTGAATTGTCGCACAGAAATAATATATTTTTGTTCCGAAGAACATTTTTTTATGTTTTCTTTCTTGGAAACGCGAAGTTTTGGTAAGTATGCTTCTCTTAATCTGTTGGCTGTTGACAGATCACCGGCTCCTGACAGTGAAAATAAAACATCCTGTATTTCTATACACATTTAAGCAAAAGAAAATAAATTCTGAAAAATTACACGTGGAGCAGCAATGCAATGCCATGAAAAAGAATTATAGCTGAAAGCTTACATTTGTTTTTCAGATTACAATCACTTTTTTATGAAATGTTTCACTCTGTTGATTCTGAAATGGATTGAAACAAAAATAGCAGAATAATTTTTTGCATCGAAAATATGTCTATCCATGTGAACAGTTATCTAATTTAACTGAAGTAGTGTTAAGTGTTTCTCCTAAACGTGAGTGAAGTTGCTAATCTCTACAACTTTCAGGAGTATAGATTGGAATTACAGTTAGCTTGTCAAATTCTGATTAAATGTTAATCATGTGTTTACAAACAAACAACCAGTTATATAAATTACAATTAAGAAATATGCAAGAAATATTCATTTTTATGACCGAAGAAAGACTTTTAGTAAGTGCAAACAAAACAAGGGGAAAACAGTTAGGCCTAAATGTAGCCTGTACTCACCTTCAACATGTGTATTCTGCCATTTCCTCATACTCGGGTGGTCAAATATTTCAAGAGGAATATTTGCCTCTGTCATTGATTCAACAAAACNACTATTTCAAGAGGAATATTTGCCTCTGTCATTGATTCAACAAAACTAGACACAAATTCCTGAACTGTAGCTGCCGTCTTCATAGTCATTTATTGAAACCTGTTTAGATGTGGATGCATTTTGCTGAAGAAGCACTTTCTTTTTCTTAGTGTGAGTTTCATTCTTGATGTGTTTCATATACGTGTCTTTTCTTGCCCAATCGATACGNGCACTTTCTTTTTCTTAGTGTGAGTTTCATTCTTGATGTGTTTCATATACGTGTCTTTTCTTGCCCAATCGATACGCACATTGCAAAACTTACACATCATTATTTTGTCTCTTACATCAAAAATGTAAAAAACCTTCCGACTTCACTTCTCTTTAACAATCATATATAGACAACTTTATTGCATTGTAACGGTGGTTCATATTATATCAATCATATCACATCCTTCACTAAAAAATGTATAAATTAATATACTAGTGGTGCAACATGCACAGTTTTCCGAAATTTTTACTAATCAATTGACAGCAACAGCGTGTGATGGACAACAAGGGAAACCCAATTTAGCAAAATTGATTGGCAGCAACAGCGCGTGTGATGGGCAACAGGAGAAACACAATTTAGTAAGATAATATTCTTTCTGACTATCAACATCAATAGTGTTGCGACATATATTTGTTGTTTTGTAAAGAATGTTTTTAAGGTTATGAAAAGAATGAATTTGTGGAAATGTTTACTTGCACGTCCAGTTTTATAAGAAGTTGTTTTGTTTTTTAACATTTTTATTTTTGTTCGTGTGTATATATCACGCATTGTGACAGAAGATTGGAGTTATTGTTTTATTCACAACGTAAATAAATAAATAAAAACTGCATTCAGTTGGTGAAAACATATAGTAAAATCTTGTTAAATGTATATTAATTATTCATTATGAATATTATATGTTTTACTTCGCACAATTTTCGTCAATCCGCCTGAATTCCGGTAGCAATAGTAGCGCGGGCAGATATAGGAATTTAGTTCCGCCACTTAAATGTACAATTTCGTGATAAATTTGTAGAATTTTTTTTTTCCCCTGTATTTTAAAAATTTTGTTGCAAAATAAAAAAATAGATGTAATTTTACGGTATTTAGTGTATTTCGCTCTACACCATTTTCAGGGGTCCGTCATGATGATATCCATAATGTGTAGGACAGCTGGGTGCATAGCTTCATCTCATTTCCTCCATGCTGACTACTTTCAAGAAGGGAATAACATGCCAATCCTAATGTTTTAGTCCATTTATGGTTACTTCCAACTTTTCTGGGGCCCGCTAAAGTTCTACACTAAAGGGACAATGCACCNGATTGAAACAAAAATAGCAGAATAATTTTTTGCATCGAAAATATGTCTATCCATGTGAACAGTTATCTAATTTAACTGAAGTAGTGTTAAGTGTTTCTCCTAAACGTGAGTGAAGTTGCTAATCTCTACAACTTTCAGGAGTATAGATTTGAATTACAGTTAGCTTGTCAAATTCTGATTAAATGTTAATCATGTGTTTACAAACAAACAACCAGTTATATAAATTACAATTAAGAAATATGCAAGAAATATTCATTTTTATGACCGAAGAAAGACTTTTAGTAAGTGCAAACAAAACAAGGGGAAAACAGTTAGGCCTAAATGTAGCCTGTACTCACCTTCAACATGTGTATTCTGCCATTTCCTCATACTCGGGTGGTCAACTATTTCAAGAGGAATATTTGCCTCTGTCATTGATTCAACAAAACTAGACACAAATTCCTGAACTGTAGCTGCCGTCTTCATAGTCATTTATTGAAACCTGTTTAGATGTGGATGCATTTTGCTGAAGAAGCACTTTCTTTTTCTTAGTGTGAGTTTCATTCTTGATGTGTTTCATATACGTGTCTTTTCTTGCCCAATCGATACGCACATTGCAAAACTTACACATCATTATTTTGTCTCTTACATCAAAAATGTAAAAAACCTTCCGACTTCACTTCTCTTTAACAATCATATATAGACAACTTTATTGCATTGTAACGGTGGTTCATATTATATCAATCATATCACATCCTTCACTAAAAAATGTATAAATTAATATACTAGTGGTGCAACATGCACAGTTTTCCGAAATTTTTACTAATCAATTGACAGCAACAGCGTGTGATGGACAACAAGGGAAACCCAATTTAGCAAAATTGATTGGCAGCAACAGCGCGTGTGATGGGCAACAGGAGAAACACAATTTAGTAAGATAATATTCTTTCTGACTATCAACATCAATAGTGTTGCGACATATATTTGTTGTTTTGTAAAGAATGTTTTTAAGGTTATGAAAAGAATGAATTTGTGGAAATGTTTACTTGCACGTCCAGTTTTATAAGAAGTTGTTTTGTTTTTTAACATTTTTATTTTTGTTCGTGTGTATATATCACGCATTGTGACAGAAGATTGGAGTTATTGTTTTATTCACAACGTAAATAAATAAATAAAAACTGCATTCAGTTGGTGAAAACATATAGTAAAATCTTGTTAAATGTATATTAATTATTCATTATGAATATTATATGTTTTACTTCGCACAATTTTCGTCAATCCGCCTGAATTCCGGTAGCAATAGTAGCGCGGGCAGATATAGGAATTTAGTTCCGCCACTTAAATGTACAATTTCGTGATAAATTTGTAGAATTTTTTTTTTTTTTCCCTGTGTTTTAAAAATTTTGTTGCAAAATAAAAAATAGATGTAATTTTACGGTATTTAGTGTATTTCGCTCTACACCATTTTCAGGGGTCCGTCATGATGATATCCATAATGTGTAGGACAGCTGGGTGCATAGCTTCATCTCATTTCCTCCATGCTGACTACTTTCAAGAAGGGAATAACATGCCAATCCTAATGTTTTAGTCCATTTATGGTTACTTCCAACTTTTCTGGGGCCCGCTAAAGTTCTACACTAAAGGGACAATGCACCGCATTTGTGCGCACTCAGTGTAATAACATTTTGCATAAGAACTATTTCTTACTGGGCATTACCAACACGCCAATTTTCTCACTGTTTTCATTCATATTACAAAATGAAATAGCGTATTTTACGACATATAAGTAACACATTTTATTTTAAAAATTTTATTGAAAACTAGGGGTGCGACCTGTAAGTGAGAAAAACGATTTAGGTGCTGGAAAAATAAAAAAGTGTGAAATTTTAACCAAGGTTTAACTTTGCTTACAAACTAAATAGTACACATTTAAAAAATATTAGTAAATAATTAGTTCTTTAAGAATTTGCAGAAAAAATTCTTTTGCCGCTATTATAATATAATATAGCTGTATACAACCCTTCCAGACCTGCAAGAAAAAAAAATTGCTTCTATGAATATAAATTACATGGGCAAACTGTTTAAACTTAATTTAAAAACAATATTGCTATGAAGGATAGTCAAACATACCATATTTACAAGTCATCGTCGTCAGAAGAATCAGAATGGCCACTTCCACAATGGCTGCTGCTTGTTGAAACATCGCCATCACTCTGCCACATGTCAAGCTAATTTGATATTCCTGTCTTCTTAAAACTTTTAGCAATGAGTTCATCCGAGATGAGGGACCAACTCGTTGCAACCCAGTCACATGTTTGTCCCGGTGACAGCCATTTCACTTATTCTGTTGGCGTATGCTCCCTGTCCGCACTGGCAATCCATTCACCATACAAACATCGCAGATTGTCTTTAAAAGGCTTACTGATTCACACGTCCAATGGCTGCAGAATCAATGAAAGGCCACCTGGAATAATAACCATCTCAGTTTTTCCTTTATTTAACAGTTTCTTGACAGGCTCCAACCAGGTGCCCTCGGAAACTGTCCAAAACCAACCAAGCTGGTTGTATAAGTAATGCTCCAGGCAGGTTATTCTACACGCACTTCACCCAGTCCTTCATAAAAGTTAAGTCCATCCAGCCTTTATCTTGCACACGCACATGTACACCATGTGGGAACTTTCCTTTTGGCAGCGTTATTCACTTGAAAAATACATATGGCGGCAATTTTGTCCTATCTGTTGTTATTGCCAACATCACTGTGCACCGCAATTTTTTGTTGCCGGTTGTTTTCATTATTACACTTGAGGATCCTTTTTCAGCTATTGTGGAACAAACGCAAAATCACTTTCAATTTGAAACCTGCGGTGTAGGAACTTCGCTTTTCCATCACGAAACTCTTTCGCACTTCTTCACTCCCACAACAGCATAACAACACTAGACAAAGACCTGTAAGTCAAGACTAACATTTGGTACCCAAGAACCAACGCTAATGTGCTGCTATCTCTGTACATTCCACAGGAAACTTCGAGAATAATCAATTATTATGTCAGTTATCGTATTGGAAGAATCAATTCATTTTATGTTTTAAAATTTCTTTTCCTGTTAAGGATTGCAAAGGTAATTACATAACGGAATTATTCAAATGCCATTCTGTATTTTGCAAGTTTATTTAAAACTTTCAAAGATAAACTGCAGAGATAATGGTTAGGTTTTTGCTTTTAACATACATTGTTAGAAATACTCAAAATATATAAAAAGAAAGCTCAATAAAATTTCTCTTGTAAAAATATTACTTCAAATTAAATTACATGTTTTTAAGTTATTTCTTTTTTCCAATAAATATATAAACTCAGGCAGTCAAGGCTGTGTCTTGAGCACCATCTCTGTACATTCCAAATGAACTTGCTGCGCACTGTGACTGCGCTGTAGGCCTGTAGCTACGCTTGGCAACACCGCTTGCTTGCAAGGACACAGCTGCCAGCTGCCACATGACCTTTGCCAAGGTTGCATGCATCAGCCATCAGTGGCGCAGACAGTGTTGTACAGGATGTACAATAACAAAAATTAACAAAGCTTATAATCGATAAATATGTTTTTTTTAACACCCTTTGAAAATAAGGGTGTGACCTATAAGCGCAGGCGACTTATTTGCGATAAAATACGGTATTATAATATATAGACAGAAGTAAAAATTCAATGTAACAAAAAATAAGACATTTTTATGTTAACAGAAATATAAAACTCGTGTAACATTTGGCATATTTAAGAAATAACCAAAAATGTCATACATTAGGTGATTTATAAAAGGTTTGATTCAAAAAGTGTAAAGATACAGTGAACAGTATATACTTTAATTTTCCCTGCCAACATTCATTCCACCACTGCTCCACTACCATCTGCATCTAACTTAGTGGATGTTACACATTTACAATCAATAAAAATGGAGTAAAGAGATTTGGGCGGTTCTTAACAACAAGGTGTCGNTTAGTGGATGTTACACATTTACAATCAATAAAAATGGAGTAAAGAGATTTGGGCGGTTCTTAACAACAAGGTGTCGAGAGCCAATGAGGACAATAGGTCAAAATGGAGCAGTGCTGGAATGTAATGGTGGAGGAAATGGGAGATCGCTGAGAAAACCCACCAACCAGCAGCATCATCCGGCACAATNGTGCTGGAATGTAATGGTGGAGGAAATGGGAGATCGCTGAGAAAACCCACCAACCAGCAGCATCATCCGGCACAATAGGCATGATGACAGTAACAAAGAAATACAAAAATAATGCTTTTAATTATTAGAATAGATAACAAAGATCGTAAAAAATATACGTAATTTCACATTAATTGTGAGATTAATATTATATTATTAAAATAAAAATACGAAATACGACAATCCGCCATGTTTTGTGAAACACCAATCACAGCGTATTACGTCACGCCTCATTTGCCTATTGTAAACATCATTGAGTTTCATAGATTTCATTCGAACTTTTCCTGTGTTAATCAATAACTCTGTTGTTTCAACAATCAAACTGTCCAGTTTTGAGTATCCATATCCCAAACCAAGGAACGTTAACGATGCATCAAGGATTTATCAAGGCAAACAGCTCTAATTTGCCGAGAGTAGATTTGTTGATGCTGGGAGAATTTCTTGCATCAAACAAAGACTTTTGCTCAGCAGAATTTCGAAATGTGAAAACTTCCATGTCAGTACCTACATTAACAATCTTAAATAACAATAATTTAAAAGTCTAAAACACGTAAAATTGCTTTTTAATATGCACTTTATGATAGGTTAGAGGTTATGTTAGCGAAATGTTGTTTTTAAACTATATCATGAACCTAATTACATGTTGCTTTCTTTATTGATTCAAGGCTTTCGAAGGCTTTTGTATCTCAATTTCTAAGCAGTCAATAATGCAACTTACATGGTGATATTTATGCCTAAAAGCCATGGGTAATTTATTTTTTATTGAATCTTTGTCTAATTTAACAATAAAAGGACGCAATAGACTAGCTATTAATGGAATGTTTTTCATAAATATTTTGCTAGCATAAGTTGAACTCATAGAAAAATCATCTTTCTCACTTTCTTCAACTATTCTCTTTCTTCGTTTATTGAGAATATATGGTCGTTGTACAGTATTTGAAGTGCGTTTTCTTCGATCTGGTTGGCATTCAAATTTAGTGGGAACACACCCAGGTTTCATGCGCACTTGTGACACTGAACCCATCACAAGATACTGAATATAATTATCCATATCATTTGGCAACTGTAACGAGAATAAGAACCTGTTAAAATAACCAGTGGTGGAGGAGAACAATAAATAAATAATTGAATCCTAACCTCTAAAGTGATCGACTTTTAAAAGTACATAGGTACTTATTGTTCAGACAAATGACAATTTCTCCAACCACATCAAGTACACACTATTATAATCGATAAAGGTATAAAGGAAAAACTTACATCAAAATGGTCTTCACAGAAATAAATTGAAGAATTAGGCGATACAATTGCAGGGTCCCGCCGTGCAAGATTTAACCACTTATTTCTCATTGTTTTGTTGTTTGGAACGTAAACGAAAACCTTGTTGGGAGTTTTTATCGATGTGTTAGTACATTTAGGCACTGCACACCACTTATACACTTTAGAATTCATTTTAAAACACAAAATAACTTAATTTGTCTGACTATTGTCGAGTATTTGTTACTGGTTGAGGTTTGTTTACGCGAGGCGTGACGTCACAAGCCGGCGCCATGACGCTTTAAGCGTTTTAGCGCGAAATTTAAAATAACTATTTTAATGGCTAATTATTGCTATTAAACCTTAATTTCCTGGAAAAATTATAGATTTTTAGTAAATAGTGGAAGCGTAAGAACATTATTTAATGTATTTTAAAAAATTGTCATCATGCCTATTCTCACATGTGAAAATCTGTAAGTGACCCCATTGGGAATCAAACCCAGTTCACCTTGGGAGGTGAGCACCCTGTCCACTACACCACAGCAGCCCAATCAGCAAAGGTACCAAATTAAAATACAGGTGTGTGGATGGAAACTCACCTCAAAAACTCTCTTCTCCCAGTGGGTGAGGGAGGTGCCATCGCCACCCTGGTCCTCTAGCTCAGCACCCTCCAAGTTTGCACAGCCAAAGTGTGCGNGCCACCCTGGTCCTCTAGCTCAGCACCCTCCAAGTTTGCACAGCCAAAGTGTGCGCGCACCTCCTCTACCACATGCGGAGTGACAACCATCATAAGCTCCCGAGACATAGGCCCTGCACGCACCAGCCAGTCTTTCCGCACCACACGCCGCACCACCCGCTCACTCCACTGCCGCGTCTGCAACCTAGATCACCACATCAGGACACCAGCTGCAAGTGCAGGTGCCAAAACCACCTGCTGCACAGTACTACAAAAACAAAATTCACTAACCAAATGTTGTACATACATCCAGTGGTATGTCTGCCATTACACTGGCTTATTACAATAGGTTTTAAGGAATCTTCACAACAAGATTTTAGCACTCGTGCAGGTGTAGCAAAATGACTTGACACACAATGGAATCCCAAGTAGTAGAGGTGGAGGGGGGGGAAAGGCACACAAGTCGCCAGCCAATGATTGTGTCCACCACCCAAATGGAAAATTGGATGTCAACCTGCTGCAAATTGAGCCTGGATTTCTAAAGTGGCAGGCCACTGAGGTAGTCATAACTGCTGGCACACAGTAATAAAATAAATAAATAAATAAAACAAAGCTTCCTAATTTTTCTCTCTCGCTTACTGCAATGTTATTTTTTAATGTGTTTACACAAAAATTGTTTGCGCAACACTGAAATAGCAATATTGGAACAAAACAATTTGCTAAGCATCTGGTTACGTGTGTGAATGTCACTCAAATAATATCTTAGGGGGGAAAAATGCTGTAAATATCTACAATTCTTCACAACACTTTTCATTGTATGTATTTTGGATAGGCTCTTGAACAGTTTTGGACGAAGATAAAATCCAAACACATAAGCGCTACGTGAATAAAATCAAAAAGCAGAGAAAAGTGTTGTAAATAGAAAGTAAGCCTGTTCAAATGTATTAATTATTTATGTTCATTGTTCCGTGATATACAGAAACCAACATAAAAAGACAAAATTAATTCTTCAGTGTGTGCGTGCGGACACGTGCACACACACACACCACCACACCACAAAACACACAAAACACACATACCACACAAAGATTTACACGAACTTCTGAAAAAAGTTATGTCAAGAAAATATTCATAGCACAAAAATCAAACATTTTCACATATTTCACTTCTCTAATGAAATGTGTGGCTAGCAAAATTTGGAGCAAAAATATTATAATTTTTTGTTTTTTTTTTTTCCCCCCCAGTGATTTGGGACCATGAGGTGAATTGGTTGCCTTTGAAAGGTAATATTGTGCAAGAACAAAATTAATAAACCCAAATACTAGCTACTTCAGACCAATAAATAATGCACAGATAAATAAAATTTCAGTATTTATATGAAAGGATTATACTCTTAGACAGCTGCAAATGCTATGGCTAGTGATGGGTCGAGTCTCGAAAAATCAAGTTTAGCCAACAAAGATTGAACTGTCACTAGTAGAGTTTTTTTACAGCAGACATCAAGCTACTGAACAAGCAAGTTGAGTCCCAGTGCTTTTGGATTGTAAACAACAAATATTCACACTCAACAATTACATTTGATGTTTCGCGAATCAAATATTTTACAGTGCTAAACCAGTTAAAATGAAACAATAACTTGGCTGCATGCCTTCACACTTGGTTGTTGTCTGTGATGTTCGCTGCAGTAATATCCCGCAGGCATTATATTCGTGACTTGAGCCATTTTGCTTCCCAGCGAAGCTCTTCCTCTTTGCCACGTGACATCAGATAACAGGAACAAGAACAGCAACTTGTCAAGGTTGACAAGTATAGTCTCAGCACGACACAAATAAGTACAACCATAGGACGTACAGTATTCAAACATGCAAAGGCTGTCTCGCGGCAAATCACACTTTCAGCAGAAATATTCACAACAGTAAACTTGTCATTACTCTTCTAATCTAATTATTGTTTTTAAAACTCTTATCTAAAGAAAAAGAACTATTATGTAACAAAAACTTTAAATGTGGACTGCTTGTCCACTCACCCAGTAGCATGCTGATGGACCAGCCTGAAAGCTACCCTCCCACTCCACCCCTGTAACATTCATGGCTTAATTGTTTAGTAGTTACATGTTATTCAGGCAATATGTACATAAAATATACATTGTATTTACATTACGTACTTACAAATTGGAAATTTGGTTGTTTCAAAATTACATTTTATAGTTTTGATAAATGTGAAGTATGTAAGGATCTGCAATGTTTTGTTTTGTTAGAGTATAAACAGCTGAAAATTGTGAATAATTGAATTGTTTTAAAATAACCCATGAATCAATTATAATTAAAAATATTAATAATCTATTATTTTACAAGTGATTATCCTATAACTAATTCCTACCACAGTCATTCATTCGTTGGAGAGATGGGAAAAAGTAGCCCTGTGNAATTTGGTTGTTTCAAAAATACATTTTATAGTTTTGATAAATGTGAAGTATGTAAGTATCTGCAATGTTTTGTTTTGTTAGAGTATAAACAGCTGAAAATTGTGAATAATTGAATTGTTTTAAAATAACCCATGAATCAATTGTAATTTAAAAAATTAATAATCTATTATTTTACAAGTGATTATCCTATAACTAATTCCTACCACAGTCATTCATTCGTTGGAGAGAGGGAAAAAGTAGCCCTGTTAATCACTTACCCAAGCAATTATTATTGGTAAAAACTAGTCCCAAACTTTTTTCTTGGTAAACTGAGAATGTAAGAAGGGGGAGGAAGTTATAAGGGACGGGCGTTATACCTGTGTACATATGTACACATTTACATTTAAGGTGAAAACTCTATTTTAACTCAAAAATTTATATATTGAACTAGACTTGAATACTTTCATACAACTTGAAACTCGACTTGACTCGACAGTGTTATATGACTCGACTCAAAGCTGTAAAAATCAAACTCGCCCATCATTAGCTACGGCATCATCTCAGCCATACAGGATGATGCAAATGTCAAGAAGGGCTCCAGAACTAAATAAATACACTTTGAGGGTCCCTTTTACATACTAACGTAAGTACTAATTACAACTTGACATCTTAATCATATTGCAAAAAAGAAATAAAGTTAAAACAGCATTAAAATTCAACATTTCACACAATTTTGCAATACAAAACAGTTAAAATAAAACCTTCCCAGCTGCAATACATATTTTTTCTTTGCCTTTATAAAATTATACAACTAACATGGAGAAAATATAAATTATGAGCAGGATAAATACGAGAATAAAAATTACAGGTGGTTTCCTTCCAAATTTCCAAGGAAGTATCTCTGAGAAGAAACAAAAACTAGTACTTCAAAGTAATGATGGCCAGATAGCTGATATCCGGTATTAGATATCTGTATTATCGGTACATTTACCATTATCGGAGATCTGCACTAAAATATCGGCACATCGGTAATGGCCATTCTAACCTCAAGTATTTTATCTCATCTGTTGCACAGTTAATTTTCTCAACTCTTAACATCAGGCTGCAGCAATAAGACTAAAAAGAACATCATTAATTTGAAATGTCAATATGCAATAATTAAAAAAATTATATTAAAAAAAAAATTTTTTTTAATTTTACGATAAAAACCAATAAGAATGTACATGCCCATCATTATTTTTCACTTCACGGATAACATTTTTATTTTTGGTAAAGCAGTCTTATGTTTGACGTAAGTTTCTCAAAGTAAACAAAATGATGGTGGCTTGTTAGCTTAGTTTTCATTCCTATCCTTTTACATATTTTTTGTAGACTAGCGACCTTCTTGCAACCTTAACTTAGTTTTGTAATATGTTGTGGTGAGCTATAATTTTGTCAAGTGTTAAACAATTTTTTTTGCTGCTTTGATGTACTGGGCATGAAGTAAATCTCACTTAACAGTAAGACTATTTAGCTTACTGCAAACAAAAATTTTCCAGGCAGCAGTTTTCTCTCTAACACTTTAGTGACAAATGTCTGCTTACAGTATGATAAATGAAAATATCGGTTTCCAGGTATCGGATCGGTAAAATCCGAAATATCGGAACCTTCATCGGTATCCGGTTTTTTCAGTATCTGGCCATCACTACTTCAAAGTCATGGCATGCACATATTGTACACTACACATGAAGTACGGGCAGTGGATACACCATATCATTATCTAAAGTTCTACAAACTGTTTTCGACAAATTCACTTGCACAAATGTAATTGGTCACAACAAAAGCTTGTATGGACAAAACCTCGAACAACTCAAGAAAAGTGTCCCATTCCTTTGGTTGGCATGAATCTGGATTCAAATTTATGATGGCATGCTGTACAGTAAACTGTGGGGTTGAGTTACAGCACACCGAGTGTGTGACCTACCACTAGTATCCATCCTTGCACTGCTTGGTTGAGGAATAGAAGAGAGGAGGGGTTGGATGCCTTAGTGTGTGATGAGACAGAGGAAGAGATTCCCAAGTAAACATTTCTGTACTGTGCCAACCTGTCTGTTCAATGCACTTGAGTCTTCTGGCATTACAGCATACACACTGGTTTGCAATCAACAATTCATTTTTGTATTTATCTATATCAGTCTGCACATATGTCTGTGCCCCCCCTACATTTCTGTACAGTCAATATGCCTATCTACAGGCACATTCATTCCGAAGTTATCCGTCACTGTTAGTGGTTGAACTCCACAATGATATTTTTGATATATGCCATACCTTTTCTTACGTAAAAAGAAACAANAGTCACTGTTAGTGGTTGAACTCCACAATGATATTTTTGATATATGCCATACCTTTTCTTACGTAAAAAGAAACAAATATAAAAAATGGTACTATGCTTTATAAAAAAAAATTCTCACCACCACGTGCATTATATCATGGTTATTAACTATGCAAACACAGTTCGGCTCAGTTTCACTCTAAGAACACTTACTTTTCATTGAGCTGTGGCTTGCCGGACTCGCCCCTAGGAGTGAGGGGCTGGCCATCTTCATCTCGATAGAAGGCGTACAAACTGACGGAGAAGCCAAGAGCATGAAGGATCTCGTGCTTCACAGTCGACAACAAGATCTCCAGTTCCTGTGGCTTGGTGCTGATCTTCCTTGGACACAGGTTTGCATGTCCGGCTATTGGCCTTGCGTGAAAAAGATGTTTTTCAACTTCAGCATTTTCAGTGTTCAATAACTACGTCTTAAAACACTGCATGCCATATTGCCTACAATCACCTATGTATCTGATATTTTTACTCTTTTTTGTGAATAATAATAAATATCCATCATTGCAAAAAATCAACACAATATAAATAAATAAAAAAGAAAAAGTTCCAAGTCCCAATGAGCAAAGTGCAATAACTCTATANACCACACCACACACACATACCACACCACACACACATACCACACCACACACACATCACACACCACACACACATACCACACCACGCCACACACACAAAGATTTACATGAATTCCTGAAAAAAGTTATGTCAAGAAAATATTCATAGCACATAAATCAAACATTTTCATATATTTCACTTCTCTAATGAAATGTGTGGCTAGCAAAATTTGGAGCAAAAATATTATATATTGTTTTTTTTTTTTTTAATGATTTGGGACCATGAGGTGAATCAGACCCCTAGGTTGCCTTTGAAAGGTAATATTTTGCAAGAACAAAATTAATAAATCCAAATACTAGCTACTTCAGACCAATAAATAATGCACAGATAAAATAAAATTTCAGTATTTATATGAAAGAATTATACTCTTAGACAGCTGCAACTGCTACGGCTAGTGATTGGTCGAGTCTCGAAAAATCGAGTTGAGTCAACAAAGATTGAATTGTCACTAGTAGAGTTTTTTTACAGCAGACCTCGAGCTACTGAACATGCAAGTTGAGTCGCAGTGCTTTTGGGTTGTAAACAACAAATATTCGCACTCAGCAATTACATTTGATGTTTCGCGAATCAAATATTTTACAGTGCTAAACCGGTTAAAATGAAACAATAACTTGGCTACATGCCTTCACACTTGGTTGTTGTCTGTGATGTTTGGCTGCAATAATATCCGGCAGGCATTATATTCGTGACTTGAGCCATTTTGCTTCCCAGCGAAGCTCTTCCTCTTTGCCATGTGACATCAGATAACGGGAACCAGAACAGCAACTTGTCAAGGTTGACAAGTATAGTCTCAGCACGACACAAATAAGTACAACCATAGGACGTACAGTATTTAAACATGCAAAGGCTGTCTCGTGGCAAATCACACTTTCAGCAGAAATATTCACAACAGTAAACTTGTCATTACTCTTCTAATCTAATTATTGTTTTTAAAACTCTTATCTAAAGAAAAAGAACTATTATGTAACAAAAACTTTAAATGTGGACTGCTTGTCCACTCACCCTGTAGCATGCTGATGGACCAGCCTGAAAGCTACCCTCCCACTCCACCCATGTAACATTCATGGCTTAATTGTTTAGTAGTTACATGTTATTCAGGCAATATGAACATAAAATATACATTGTATTTACATTACGTACTTACAAATTGGAAATTTGGTTGTTTCAAAAATACATTTTATAGTTTTGATAAATGTGAAGTATGTAAGTATCTGCAATGTTTTGTTTTGTTAGAGTATAAACAGCTGAAAATTGTGAATAATTGAATTGTTTTAAAATAACCCATGAATCAATTGTAATTTAAAAAATTAATAATCTATTATTTTACAAGTGATTATCCTATAACTAATTCCTACCACAGTCATTCATTCGTTGGAGAGAGGGAAAAAGTAGCCCTGTTAATCACTTACCCAAGCAATTATTATTGGTAAAAACTAGTCCCAAACTTTTTTCTTGGTAAACTGAGAATGTAAGAAGGGGGAGGAAGTTATAAGGGACGGGCGTTATACCTGTGTACATATGTACACATTTACATTTAAGGTGAAAACTCTATTTTAACTCAAAAATTTATATATTGAACTAGACTTGAATACTTTCATACAACTTGAAACTCGACTTGACTCGACAGTGTTATATGACTCGACTCAAAGCTGTAAAAATCAAACTGGCCCATCATTAGCTACGGCATCATCTCAGCCATACAGGATGATGCCAATGTCAAGAAGGGCTCCAGAACTAAATAAATACACTTTGAGGGTCCCTTTTACATACTAACGTAAGTACTAATTACAACTTGACATCTTAATCATATTGCAAAAAAGAAATAAAGTTAAAACAGCATTAAAATTGAACATTTCACACAATTTTGCAATACAAAACAGTTAAAATAAAACCTTCCCAGCTGCAATACATATTTTTTCTTTGCCTTTATAAAATTATACAACTAACATGGAGAAAATATAAATTATGAGCAGGATAAATAAGAGAATAAAAATTACAGGTGGTTTTCTTCCAAATTTCCAAGGAAGTATCTCCGAGAAGAAACAAAAACTAGTACTTCAAAGTAATGATGGCCAGATAGCCGATATCCGGTATCAGATATCTGTATTATCGGTACATTTACCATTATCGGAGATCGGCACTAAAATATTGGCACATCGGTAATGGCCATTCTAACCTCAAGTAGTTTATCTCCTCTGTTGCACAGTTAATTTTCTCAACTCTTAACATCAGGCTGCAGCAATAAGACTAAAAAGAACATCATTAATTTGAAATGTCAATATGCAATAATTAAAAAAATAATATTTTTAAAATTTTTTTAAAAAATTTTACGATAAAAACAAATTAGAATGTACATGCCCATCATTATTTTTCACTTCACGGATAACATTTTTATTTTTGGTAAAGCAGTCTTATGTTTGATGTACGTTTCTCAAAGTAAACAAAATGATCGTGGCTTGTTAGCTTAGTTTTCATTCCTGTCCTTTTACATATTTTTTGTAGACTAGCGACCTTCTTGCAACCTTAACTTAGTTTTGTAATATGTTGTAGTGAGCTATAATTTTGTCAAGTGTTAAACAATTTTTTTTGCTGCTTTGATGTACTGGGCATGAAGTAAATCTCACTTAACAGTAAGTCTATTTAGCTTACTGCAAACAAAACTTTTCCAGGCAGCAGTTTTCTCTCATACACTTTAGTGACAAATGTCTGCTTACAGTATGATAAATGAAAATATCGGTTTCCAGGTATCGGATCGGTAAAATCCGAAATATCGGAACCTTCATCGGTATCCGGTTTTTTCAGTATCTGGCCATCACTACTTCAAAGTCATGGCATGCACATATTGTCAACTACACATGAAGTACGGGCAGTGGATACACCATATCATTATCTAAAGTTCTACAAACTGTTTTCGACAAATTCACTTGCACAAATGTAATTGGTCACAACAAAAGCTTGTATGGACAAAACCTCGAACAACTCAAGAAAAGTGTCCCATTCCTTTGGTTGGCATGAATATGGATTCAAATTTATGATGGCATGCTGTACAGTAAACTGTGGGGTTCAGTTACAGCACACCGAGTGTGTGACCTACCACTAGTATCCATCCTTGCACTGCTTGGTTGAGGAATAGAAGAGAGGAGGGGTTGGATGCCTTAGTGTGTGATGAGACAGAGGAAGAGATTCCCAAGTAAACATTTCTGTACTGTGCCAATCTGTCTGTTCAATGCACTTGAGTCTTCTGGCATTACAGCATACACACTGGTTTGCAATCAACAATTCATTTTTGTATTTATCTATATCAGTCTGCACATATGTCTGTGCCCCCCTACATTTCTGTACAGTCAATATGCCTATCTACAGGCACATTCATTCCGAAGTTATCAGTCACTGTTAGTGGTTGAACTCCACAATGATATTTTTGATATATGCCATACCTTTTCTTACGTAAAAAGAAACAAATATAAAAAATGGTACTATGCTTTATAAAAAAAAATTCTCACCACCACGTGCATTATATCATGGTTATTAACTATGCAAACACAGTTCGGCTCAGTTTCACTCTAAGAACACTTACTTTTCATTGAGCTGTGGCTTGCCGGACTCGCCCCTAGGAGTGAGGGGCTGGCCATCTTCATCTCGATAGAAGGCGTACAAACTGACGGAGAAGCCAAGAGCATGAAGGATCTCGTGCTTCACAGTCGACAACAAGATCTCCAGTTCCTGTGGCTTGGTGCTGATCTTCCTTGGACACAGGTTTGCATGTCCGGCTATTGGCCTTGCGTGAAAAAGATGTTTTTCAACTTCAGCATTTTCAGTGTTCAATAACTACGTCTTAAAACACTGCATGCCATATTGCCTACAATCACCTATGTATCTGATATTTTTACTCTTTTTTGTGAATAATAATAAATATCCATCATTGCAAAAAATCAACACAATATAAATAAATAAAAAAGAAAAAGTTCCAAGTCCCAATGAGCAAAGTGCAATAACTCTATAGCCTTTTATATTTTATATATATTTACACATGTTTAAAATTGCTAAAAAACTAATTATTTTTTAATTAAGATCATGCATTTTAGGTTGCATATGTAGTGNCAAAAAATCAACACAATATAAATAAATAAAAAAGAAAAAGTTCCAAGTCCCAATGAGCAAAGTGCAATAACTCTATAACATGTTTAAAATTGCTAAAAAACTAATTATTTTTTAATTAAGATCATGCATTTTACGTTGCATATGTAGTATTTACGTATGTAACAACTTCTTTTTAATGTTTTAAAAATTCTTAATTTTGCTAATATTTGAACATGAAATAGTTTGGAAACTTCACCTGTAATTACTTGCTTTCCTTCCTACAACCACTACACCCAAAGCATTTTAAAACATTCACTCCCCTTCTCCACATAACGTGTTAATATACAGCAATAATTTCAAAATTCTTTCTAACCAATAAGATTTTAAAAACAGTACATATACTTTGAATGTGATGATGCACTGAACACAAAATTAACCACAAACTTACTAGTGATTATCTAAATTTAATAAATTTTTCCAAAAACCCATTTTTATGCTAGATTTTGCCCACATGCATATTCCAGTTTTAGTAGTAGGACAAACTTCAATAAAACTTGTATTTTCCACTAATAGAAGTAGTTGTGAAATCAGCAGGCATGCACCACATTGAACAACGCAGCACAGCTGCTTTTGTTGCGAGAGCCCAGTGCACTTGCTGCAAGCACTGTCTGCAGAAACACGCCTGTAGGATGTGCTGATTGGACAGCAACTCCTGACCAGACATGCTTAAAATGGGGCACTTACAGTAATTTAATGACAGAGATGTCCAACATCCTGTCAATTGCATGCACTGTATTTGCAATGTGTATCAAAACTTTAAACATTATACATGAGCCTTCTATAATACCCGAGAGTACCTTCTTAACATAATTTCTGAAATACCAATTTCAAGTTCAAACTAATAACTAAATGGACAAAAAAATACAAGATTTCAAGAAGTTCTGAATATCTGCATACGTGAATAAATGAACACCAGCATTACATATGAAAGTTTGTGATTTTATAATTAAGGCCATTTATGATCTCTCTTAAAAATTATTTAAACCTGGCTGCATGATTAACAGAACTTTAATATGCTTTCAATGAACAATTTGAAAGGTGATTTAGGGGCTAACAACTTTTTCCACTTCTCACATCATTTGTTTGCATATGTAGGAATAAACTTTTTGGGGCTGCACACACACTTTTACACCAATACAAGAACCCAGCTGAGGAAACTAGGGGAATTATGTCCCACAAAGCTGAGGGGTAGCACAATGACTGCTCACGCACACACACATTTTTGTCACGCTAACCTGTCTAGTGCTGCCTCCTGCTGGCAGTGAGCTGCGTATGCTACTGTCATCCCCTTATTACACCTCTCTGTCTCGTTGGCAGACACATAAAAAACAAAGTCGGCATCGTCTATGCCTGGCCCCCGGCCGGGACCGGACAGTTTGCAGTCCTGGCCTGTTGCGTTGCAGGTCCGGCAAGCCTGCAAATACCAGTTGCCATCACATGTGCACATCCTGCTAGATGACAAGTACAGCTCACTCAGCACTAGCTAAAGTCTCTATTTCCAAAAAAAGTGCCCTCATTACATCAAAACACAACCGTGCATTGGCCACTTTGCCAGTATCCAAGAACTTGTAAGCTGACAATAACTATTATGTGGAGTTTGTTAAAATGAATGGAAATATTGTCCATTTCATATAAGTGGGGTTAATGTTGACAGTTCTTGAAAAGTAGTACGGCCACAATGTATTCTTCTGCCCTAGCTGTTGTCAATGAAGAAAACCAGATTTTTAGACAAATACTACAAGTCCAATGCACACATTTTCTAGTCCTTTCCTCTTGTTTTGTTTTAATGGCAGAAACTGAAAAAATGACGTTAGCCAACTTTAGTTCAGTACTCAATGTAGGTAAGATTGCCATTTCAACCAGTTTTATTTTTGTAATGCCAAAGTAAGATTGCTGGGACTATTTTATTTTGAGGGAAAAGAATGTGAGACTGCATTGTTTTACGGTTATTCTTATGCATTTTGAATTGCATATTGTTTTGACGGAACAGTGAAAAATTTTGTTCATAAGGAAATAGCATTCAAATAATTTTAAATTAAAAGATTTTAACTATAAGGAAAGAATAAAATGTAATAAAATTATGCTGCTGTTCGTAATAATGCAAGTTAAGGCTGGTCTATAGTGAATTTGTATGTTGTAACAGTCGTGGAAGACGTGGCAGTACTCAAGTGCTGAACAAAAAAAGCTATTTAGAATGCCTTGTTCATTACTTTTTTAAGAACCAAATTACAAAACGCCAAAAAATATATACCATAGAATATTTCCGCATAATAATACTATAATTTTAATTTATTTGTAAACATAAAATCAATATGTACCTAATCACACAACTGTTGTAATTTACACATAAAAACATAAACATATGTTGTTTTATGTTGATATAAATGATATGAGAATTTTTGTGGTTGAATCAGTTACAAATTCTATAAAATCAGTGGTATGGCACTTGTGGTTACTCTGCCATTTGTAAATCTCTATAAACAGTTTGCCAGTGTTTGTTGCATTTGGCTACCACAGTCAGAGATGAGTAACACTGTTTGGTTACTAGGAAATTGATTTTTTATTTGTTGCTGTACCCATGTTTATTTTCTTACAGTTTTAATGTTTTGGCACTTTGAATGGTTATTTTTATGGTTTGGCAGATAAATATTTTTATTTATTTATTTATTTGTTTCGTGGAATGACTCGTATATCTGAGGTCAGATATGAATATTTCTTTCCAGCATTTGTTTGACGGCACTGACATACTGAGAAATGTTCATCTCTGCATACAAATAGTTCACTATATCTGTAAATTCAGTTAATGTTTTTGACAGGGTGACAGCAATGACAGTTTCGAAGTTGCTGCCGAAGTCTGTATTCTTTAGTTAGTAAACCTGCATTTTTGCACTAGTTAGAGCCAAATTCAGTTACCCGTTTTATGCAAACTTTTGTTGTAAATGCTTGTGACTAGCTTGTTACCAATTCAACTGTGAAAATTTGCTCGTTGTTCACTTTATTCCATATTACACAATTCATTCAAGAATATTTTTATTTTGAACGTGCGATTGGTTAGGGAGATTCTAACTGAATAAACAAACCAACAAAAACATTTTAATTCAATGAATTACATTAAGCCTTTTAGAGTGAAGGCAAAGGTCAGCTCTATACCAATCCCATTGTTGCCGTACCCTGGGTTCCTAGGTCCACTGGTTTATCTGGGACTCTCCAAACTTTGGCATCCCCTAATTACATGCCCAAATCTTCCGCAATGGAAACACTTGATATTGCTGTTATTCTGTTCTTGCTCGTTAATCATGATCTTGGGAAAAACACCTACTCCTGACTGACTTTCTGTTACTGCTTTCATTCAAACCATGGTAACATGAGTATTAAATTTTCCCATAACCTTTGCTTATGGAAGTATTTTCAAAACGTTTCGCGTTACACCGTGCCACACTTGTTTGCTGTAAGACTATATTACACACTTTCTCCTACTACGATCATCAAATTTGTTTTTGCGTTCCTGATGTGCCTCTGTGATCTCTAAAGCTAAAGCCATTCGCTAGGCTTTGTCCATGGTTTGCAGTAATTTATATCTAAATTGTAAACCTACGTTACCTTGTAACCCATCTGTAAAAGATGCTAATAACCTTTTCTCGGCCTTCTAATTTAAAATTTCTTGTTTCTCCGGATCATCTAACGNTAAAGCCATTCGCTAGGCTTTGTCCATGGTTTGCAGTAATTTATATCTAAATTGTAAACCTACGTTACCTTGTAACCAGTCTGTTAAAGATGCTAATACCCTTTTCTCGGCCTTCTGATTCAAAATTTGTTTCTCCGGATCATCTAACAGCTGAATAGTTTTCTCACACAACTTACGACATCTATCAGCGAAAGCTTGCACATCCTCACCTTGCTTCTGCTTTACATTGTGAAAGATGTAATAATGAAACTGTATTGTTTGATTCTCTTTAAATCTTTCAGTCAATTCATCCTTTAAAATGTTAAGTCCATTCCATTCCTCAACTAATGAAACAACTGCTAAATCTTTAATTTGAGCTGCTATTTGTGCTGGTGCTTGACCTGGTGCTGGGCGAGGTAGATGACAAACTGAACGTCTTTTGTCGTCCATCTTTGACTAGTCATATAGCTGCCTTACAATGAAATTACTCAGTTTCGAAAAAGGAACCCAAGTCTTACGATTGTGAGCCAGTTTCTTTGGAATATCATAATGCGAAATACTAAATGTAGAGATATTTCCGTAGATTGTATCTAGTTGCTCTTTCTTTGAAATAGGAACGCGAAGGAACACCTACAGCTTGTTTTTTGTTTCGCTTTTTGTGACTAGAGATCACGCTCTGCGAAATTGAAAACTCTGTACTTGAAATTAAATAAATTCTTTTAATTTCAAATTTTTGATAAACACGATCCCTAGGCATGTATCGATTCACTATGCGGATCTCAATTTCCATAACTACTCATCCAGCTGAATTCTCGTATTCATAAATTTTATAGGCTGGCATTGGAAAAAATCACTTTGGTTTCCCTTTGAAAGCTATTTCCAATCCTGAAACTGTTGCTAACTTTCAGTTACTCGCGAAAAGGTTCTACTTGTGACAAGTCATAAGATGTGTGTTTCTGAAAGAATTTCTGTAATAAGCTGTACAAATAATCTTCAAATCCCTTCCATGCTTCAGTACTACTCATTAAAACATATATAGACAATACTGTAAAATCTAAAACTTTACCATCTTGCTTGGATGACAAGCATCTCGGCATAATGTCCTAATGATTTTGCAAAGTGCAGCAAAGAAGCGGGGCAGAATCCAAGTAATCCTTATAATATCCAACTTGAACCCAAGTGTGGGGAGTTATGTCCTCGAGATCAACCTGACAATCAACACTACGTGTTACTCTATTGTTCATAGGTCCATGAACATATGAAACTTAAAAATTATATGTTCTTTTACAATAAACGTGTTTGTTGAAATCCTAATAATCTCCTTTTTCTCTATGAATAGTGTGTTTGGTCAACTGAAATAAAATAGGTGCCACCAGAGCAAAGAAAATAAATAAATATGTTTACAAAATAAGGGACGGTAATGGTAAAGTTACGTTTAATTTTCATTGTTATAAAAAATAGCAAAAATTAGTTTCTATACAGATCCATACAACTGATTTATAGATATTTCGTGGAGTGACTGTTTTCAAATGCAAATGTCAAACAGAAGCTTTTAAAAAAATTAACTTAATTTAAAATTTTAATTTTTTTTTTTACAAAATTAAGGTTTTTGCAGAGTTGTAGATAACGTTATTTTTGTATAATTGGTGATTTTGTAGATTTTATTCCTTATTTTTTTTAAATAGTTGGCATTTTTTATTCGAAAATTAAAAAACTATCCAATGTATTGACCATTGCTGTACATGCTGGCCCCCGCAATTGAAGTATCTAATTGAAAAAATTACTGAATTAAGTTAAGTTGTTCAGATTCTGTTCTTGATTACATATTCCAACTATTCGTGCACTGTACGACCTTTCTATGCCCCTTAACAATGAGGTCTTAAGAGCCAATAAGGCTGAAGCAAAGTGGATATGGAGCAGGGCCAGAATGTGGAGGGGTGGAGAAAATCCCAGACAAAACCAACAGACTAGTGATATGAGCTGCACCATCCAGCAAAAATCTGAGTGTGGCCCCGCCAGGAATCTAACCCAGTTTGCCTTGGTGGAGGAAGATGGGGGGGGGGGGATACCGCTCTAACTGCTATGCCAACCATGACTCAGTGTGTTACAGTTTGTCCCATACATGTATATCCATACCCACATGTGCCTGCCTAGGTGGCCTTACACTTCTTGGAAAACCAGACTTACGCACTTTTGAAAGCCCTGATCAGTTTTTCATTTCGGCATACTGTAAATCCTTCGACTGGCACAGGTGAAATTTAACAATGACGTCAAGTGTCCATATGTCAAATACGTGGCACTGTGAAACTGTAATGTAAACGCATAGTTATCCTGAATTCCAAGTAAAAATGAAGTGAGGTGATACTCGTGTATAATCGGAAAGAAAACGTAATACAGCACAACTTGTAACCTAACGTAATTATTACGGGAGAAATAGACCACTGCAAATCAAATTGTGACTGACTGCCTGCCAGTCAGGCAACTTGAGAGGCAGTATTTTGTTATCATTAACAAAAGGGCATGACATTACCACCAAAATTTTCATAAATGTGAGATTAAATTTTCAAAGAATCACTATTCTCATTAAAAAGATTGTTGTTTCACAACACAAAATTTCTAATTATTTCCAACAAATTTGAGCTTTTTAAAAAATCTATTTTCAAACACCCTTCCTTAATCAACACTGTACATCTTGAGTGTCAGCATTCTCACCTGAATCTTAAAAAAATACAGAGTTATCAAGTTATGCTGATTCCTACAATAATCCACACAAAAAATTCGGACTGACTACTTATTTGAACGAAGTCAGTGTTTACATTTGAAAAATATGCAGTTGCAGCACGGATATTGATCAAAAGTTGCTTTTAAAAGCACTAAAATAACACTAACCTACAAGTACTACACAATGTAAGGTGCACGTAAACAGGTAACAGGTGTGGAGCCAAAATTTTAAACTATAAAGACCATAATTTACTGTAACATTTAAGCAGAGTATCAGTGGTGAACTTTATTAAAACAAAATTGGATCAAACACGCAACATTATTCACAATTCTACAAGGATAGTTAGTAGTCTCAATAACCAGCATAAATACAGTATACATGTGATGTCAATCCCAAATATAAAAAAAATGAAGTACATAAAGACAAACAGTGTAGCTGGTAGCAAATTCCAATATTGAACTTCCGATTAATCATCAACTTATTTTGTTGTTTAATGGTTAGTCATTTTTGTTCATCGCCCTTAAAGTATATGTACCAATTTATATGTGTGAGGTTTAACAATTGTGACTTAATCAAAGAGAGTAATAACACAAATTTACATGCAAGTTCACCACAGTGTTATAACTTGTTGCAAAATACCCTAATTGTGTCAAAATAGTTCTGCAAATGAAACTTTTTTAAACTGAAGTGAATTGCTGTTATTAAGGGCGCCGTTTGGCTGGAGGTATTTTGTATGCCCGAGGCCTAGAAGATATGGAGCACTAAGAGTGACCTAGGTGCTCGCATCAGATATCTGCTCACCTTTACGTGCAAGGCACTGGACTGACATACAGTCCTCTGGTCAACTCGCCTCACAAAATTTTCAGTGGTGATTATAATTTTATAGTGTAACAATAAAGATAACGGGGTGTTATGTGCCCCTATAGTATGATAAGAGCCTGTATCAGAGCTTTTAATACCTAAATATTGCAGAAACACACAGTTATTGGCCCTTTTCACTTTTAAAAATGTGCATTTGAGGCAAAAATAGAAAACAAACCACCATTCGGACATGTAAAACTTCGTAAATGCTTTTCATAAGCAGATGCTGTTCAAAAATATTAAACAATCTGTTTACATGACGACTGGAACTGTGTGTTCTGGGGGCCTGGGCAGATGGCACCCTTAAGGCTCCTGCCTAACTGATGCTTGAACTCCACTGCAGTGTTTTTGAAATACAAGTTTTTCTACGAAACTATTAAATGTGCGTCCAACGAGCTGATCTACGAAAAGAACATACACTTTAGAGAGGGTTGCTGGTGCTTTCAAGACCTCATGCACATTAGAAACACCATTTCAGAGTACTCCAAAATGGCTAAAAATGGCTTTTTCAAAGTGCTGTATCACAAAATACATGCATCAGATATACACAAAACAACTCGGGGGTCCTGCACTGAATCTTTCCACAGACTTTCCACCAATAAATTAATAGAGTCACCACTGAAACACTGCGCGCCAGTTAATAGCCTTGCGCTTAGCGGCGATGGCGCACTAGATGCACATAGCAGTGTCGCTCTTATAGCTTCCGCGCTTCTTGGCCTCAAATGCGCAAAAAGGGCTACGTAGGTGGGAGCCTTAACAGTTATCTCCTTGATAAATGGGACTGCTAAATATATGAAAAGCAATCTACCATTACTTAGCACACCTACATGAACTTGCAACTTTTCACTTACAATATACACAAATTACATGCCCAAAATTCATCTAGCAAGCTTCTTATTTAACCCCAATTTTTACACAAATTGCATGCCCAAAATTCTTAGAGCAAGGTTCTTATTTAACTCCAATTTATACACTTATTCAAAAGAGAAACTAATTCATGCAATACATATACATATTTACACAACAAGACAAGATAATCAATTACTGTAAATGAGCACGTGAAATGTACAGATGGCAGAACATGCTTTTAGGTTTAAGGAACCAAATTTTAGCACTGACTTGCAGGTCTTCCATTATTTACTGCTGCCCAAATCTCTTCACTCACTCACTCACTCTCACAACCCATTATTTAATACCTTTGTCCCACATTTTGTTTAAAACACCATCATGCTTCCAAAGGGACTTGTTCACTTTTAATTTTATATACAACAGTAATAATTTTTATTGCTACAACTTTGCCCAAAGTGATAAAATATAAGGATTGCAGTGCGATTACTCTTAACAGGAGGTGAGTAGTCTAACGACTGCAGCACCACAGACCCCACTTGCAGCATGGAATGACAGTACATACAGTAGACCCTACATTTTACGAGTCTGCATTTTACAAGGGTAGGTAGCAATCTTATGAAATTCTCAGCAATTGTAACAAAAATCCTAAAAACTGACAAAAAACAGACAAGTCTAGCAAAAATGCCTTTTCTAGCCCACAATGGTAAAATATAAAATTGTAGTGTCACTAATCTTAATTGGTCTGTCTAAATAAAGAAAATAGAAAAAAAATTAGTGAAGATTCAGTAAACACTATAGCAAAGGTGGTTTCAAGAGGGCACACCACCTACACCTGGTAAAGTAAGCCATACGCATGACACATGTTGTCGTGAAGAATGTTTTGCTCTCCATGCATCCCTCTCTCTGCTGCACAGCATCCCATGCACATAACAACCAGCCAATAGTATTAAGAGTTACAGATCCAGCCTTCTCCTCCCTTCAGCATCGACAATTGCATAAATTGTCACATCCTTGTTAACCTTTCTTTGTGTGGTGTTTGACTTTCAAATACATTTTGTAACAGGGCTATAATAAATTTCATTTTTGGCATTTCTTTCTTAAGTTCAGATTGTATTTGGAATTGATTGTTGATGACTTGCTTATGCTGTTTTATTGGATTACAATTTTATTTACAGTTTTGAATTTCTGTTTTGTGCTTTTTACATTTTTTGGCTATGACTTTGGACTTTTTATTTCACGACATAAGTGGAAACAAGTAGAATACCTTCACACTTCTGCAGAAGTTCGAAATTGTCAAGGATGTCAAAGACAGGAATTTGACAAAAGCAGTGGTAGTGTGGTCGCACAATATCTTATCACTAACCTTATCGACAATGCTGAAGATCTGTGGTTTACTTAGGCATGGTATCGTATACCTACGGATGTATGGTACACCTACCAGTTTTTAACAGAGAAATGCCATGAGAAGACGACAATAATAATTTGCAGCCAATATCTTACGTTCCCAGCACTTTTAAAGTATTACTTTAAACTAAAGGCAACATGTATACACGCACATTGAAAACTAGTGCTTTCTTTGTTAGTGTGATAATAAATTAAAGTTTTAATTGGTCTGGCTGGAAACAAATTCATAGTTCCCATGCTTTTTATATAAAACATGAGAACATGTGTACCCTTATGGGCTATCATAATTGAAATAAATTAAAATTTTATTAACTGAGCCTCTGATTTCCCTGCAAGATGTCACTGAAAATGGATTTCATACTAGTTTCAAGTTTCAAGTTACGATGCACTCTATGTTTACACTTTCTGGCAATGAAATAAGGTCTAGTATACCTTTTAGGCTATCAATCAATTTGGAAGACAAATTCATTCCCAGTAAATGTAGCAATTCATAAAATGGATGTCAACTGTATTTAGATATATGGATGACAATTAGATCATTAACATTTTTTGTTGACACATTTTGCAATGTTTTAATACCTCAACTGGCAGTTTAGTGGAGAGGAATGTGATAGAGTGAAGAACATTCTTTGTTTTGCTGTTGTAATTAGTATGTCCAAGAACACCAGTCAAATAAATAAAAATATAAGAATTACACAGTTTGTGATTTATTGATGTGATACTCTAATTTAAAGTTACACTGACTAATAAAGGTGTCCTACCATACTAGGTTTACCTTTATATACCTTTGGTGTTTTACAATAAATTCAAAAACTGAATGTGGTAAGAAAGTTCATGAAGCATATGAAATAGTTACGATAGGAAATATAAGTGAAAATACCATAATTACGGTAAATATGTATGCCTACTGGCAAACTAGGCAAACTCCCAACTCAAAATCCATTATCACCTCAAGATGCTCCTCAGGAACTTCCACTTCGCCGCACATGGTCCGAACCTCGCATGCATTCTTGCAGTATGCATACGGGTCATTTTTCTTAAAGAACACTTGGTTGTTTTTACACATCCTTAACAAAAGGCAACACCATTAAATCTAGAACAAGCTCTCCATAAAAGGAAAAAAATTGTCATGATTCTGACTTTTAAAACAATGGTCAGCACCATACACAGAACACAAACTCTTGCACACAAGACATAAATAAANTCATGATTCTGACTTTTAAAACAATGGTCAGCACCATACACAGAACACAAACTCTTGCACACAAGACATAAATAAACACAAACCATAACTTTGCACTTCAGGTTAAACTGAATTCAAAACAAGGTACATTTACTACTTATCACAAAGCTNAAACACAAACCATAACTTTGCACTTCAGGTTAAACTGAATTCAAAACAAGGTACATTTACTACTTATCACAAAGCTGTCCAACACCATATTTGAGGAATCAAATCTTCTGGAAATACGAAGTCACTTACCGCCAAAGTCATCAGCGCAAGAACTTCCGTGCTAGGCTGACATAGTTTGGATTTTTTGTTTGCCTATCTGGCATCTAATGTTTATGTCTTGCCAGGCACAGAACAATTTAAATTAATAATAAGGATTTTAAAATTACAAATTATTTCTTGGCACCAAAACTACTATAATTGACAGCATTGTGTTGACACTAAATTCTTGCCCTGCTCCATTTTTTTTTATTTTACATATGGAATTGTTTAATAGAAAACAATACCTATACAGAAAAATAATTGGTCAAAACTTGCTGTTAAGTTGTATTATATACAGACAAGAAAGGATTAAATTGCTACTAAATGTAAATGAGCTGATGTGGTTTTATATTTTTAAAACAGCCTTTCTCCTAAAACAAATTTCTTATTACAATTTAAAAGTTATTTATTTTAGCATAAACATGTACCTTGCGCAGGTTCAGGAAATAGCAAATTTTATAAATACCTTTCCTCATAAAAATTGTTGAAAGTGAAGTGATATTAAAGTATATGAGCAAAAATATGTTTGCAAAAGAAAACAGGGTTGTAACCCTTCATGCCAAAAACGTGTAAAATTGTATGTTAAAAATGCACCCCCAAAATTTGACTTTAAAAGTATATAAACACAGTATATAAAAGAATACAAAAATTATCATTCTCCGATACCTGTAACAACATACAACAAAAGTTTGCATAAATGCAATTAATTGTTAAAAATTCAAAAAAAATCAAAAATCTTTTATTAAATTATTCAAAGGAATGAGGACTTCAGTAGAAGCTTCAGTGAAGGTTTATATAACACACTTCTTACTGCAGCTAACCTAGTTAACTAAAAGAATCCTTCGCAAGAAGCCTAAATGTTAGGACATGTTTACAAAACACTGCATGTCCAAAGAAATTATAAAGCACATTTATAAAACTGCTTTAATTATTACTCCCTTTCACTGGCAATGTTAACTTATCATGAAAAAAAGAAGTCCCTTAAATGGTATAAATTCACATTCTATTATCTTATAAGTTGCTGCATACCTGTTTAGCCTAATGACGTTGTTGGTTATCCTCACCATCAATGCCTTCTCCCAGAAGTGGACGGCAACAGGCAATACAGTATTCTGGACAAAAACCATTATTCACAGCAAGAAGCAACATGCAGTTTAATACCTTACCACATGTAATCACGATCTAGGAAACATTCATAAAGACCTGGTACACAAAACAAATAATTCTCTGCTCAATTCTGTAAAAGCATAGTCTTTAACAAATTGTGTGTCAAACTTTCAGTACTTTTCTAACATATTTAGTGGAAAAATTTTTAAAATTAACATTACAATACAGGAATTTAAATATCCTAGGTCTGATTCCATGACCGGAGACTTAAATGCAGTGTATGTAGTGATTTTGGGGATTAATTTGTTTGAAATGATATGTATAAAAATTAAGTCACATTTAAGTTTGGTACGAAATAGTAAAATATAAATGCCTCATTTGAATGTTCCACGAGTGTTTAGAAATGACCAGGCAAATTTAAGCCGGTTCCAATGAATATTATCATCATATTAACATGTTATAAAAATTTGTTGCACATTTTAAATTTTATTTTGCAATGTCTTTGTGAGGTTCTAAATATGTACTATAAATGAAGTTATTTTCTCATTTGGAAAATTACAGAATTTTATCTTTATTTTCTAAAATTTATAAATAGTTTGATACAAGGAATTAGTGTCTTTCCAGACATGTTTTGGAGCCTCACGCTTTGGTATTGAAAAGATCTTGATGGATCACAAGATGAATTACTGTGANCTTTCCAGACATGTTTTGGAGCCTCACGCTTTGGTATTGAAAAGATCTTGATGGATCACAAGATGAATTACTGTGACATTTGCCTTCAGAAGATGTCGTCTTGCTCAGGACGAGTGTTGTACATTAGGAAAACTATTAGGTTGATGTCCTGGAGCATGGTGTGCGATGCACCACTTGTTAACATGCACTTATTTCTCTTCTTTTTGGTGTATAATAGCACTGCAGCCAAACTGTTCCATGTATACCCTAAAGAAGTTTAGCGAAGTAAGAGTATAAATTTAACTAGTAGTTCAGTTTGGTAAATATGACAACTTTATAAAAAAAATTTCCAATTCAAAATTTTATTAAAATAATTTTACATTGCTTGAGGAATGGGATGGGATGGCATAGCTGTGGTGTAAAAGTTAGGCTTAGTCATTTTAAAAAATTTATTTAGTAATATTAAAACTTTACTGAACAAATACACACTTTTTTGATCGCGGGTCATGTAATCCCACTATTAAAAAAGATAAAATTCATTAAATTTAAATTAAAAATAACTTCTGTGTTGCAGCACTGCTACCATTACCAACTGCTAATGAAGTGTAGCGATGTGCACCCACAGAGTGGAGCAGAAAGATTTGGGTGGCTCGTAAGGGTGCCACCTACCTGGCACATGAACTGCATTGCTGAGTGTTTGAAATCCACATTTTTTTTACGAAACCACTAAACGTGTTTCCATTATACAGATGTGCAAAAAGAATACACATTTTGTACGCGGTATGAATTATAATCTCAATATGAAGTGAACATTATAAATGCTATTACAAACCCTCTTACAAAGCTAAAAATTGCTTTTTCACACTGCTGTATCTCACTGCCTACTGGTTAGAAAAATAGTAAACAATTATAGGGACTTGCACTGAACTTTGCTTCAGACTTTTCAGCAATAAAATGATAGGGTCACTGCTTAAAGCACCATAGTTACAGACAACATGATAGGGTCACTGCTTAAAGCACCATAGTTACAGACAACATGATAGAAACACTGCACACCATTTCAGCCATAAACTCAGCCATATACGCAATGTTAAATAATCAGCGGATGTATATCCGCTTAAACTGATAACAACTTCCGGGAGCAGGCTGGCACGTCCCTCTTACAGAAGCGACCCAGCCAGGAATCAAATCAATCTGGTTCTTTTTAGTGGGAAGTGAGTGCTCTAGCTGCTACAGCACTATGACCTCACGTGCACCAAAGAAAGGAATAACGCACATGTTTAATACAACTACCAATGACAACAGAGGAGGGAAGGTGTGTGTGTTATATATATNGAGACAGAGAGAGAGAGACAGAGAGAAAGATAGAAAGATAGAGAGAAAGATAGAGAGACAGAGAGAGAAAGATAGAGAGAGAGAGACAGAGAGAGAGAGACAGAGAGAAAGATAGAAAGATAGAGAGAAAGATAGAGAGACAGAGAGAGAAAGATAGATAGAGAGAGAGAGACAGAGAGAGAGAGATAGAGACAGAGAGAGAGACAGAGATACAGAGAGAGGCAGACAGAGAGAGAGAGAGAGAGAGGCAGACAGAGAGAGAGAGAGAGAGAGAGAGAGAGAGAGAGAGAGACAGACACAGAGAGAGACAGACACAGAGACAGAGAGATAGAGAGACAGAGAGAGAGAGAAAGATAGAGAGACAGAGAGAGAGAGAGAGAGATAGAGAGAGACAGAGATAGAGATAGAGAGACAGAGATAGAGATAGAGACACAGAGATAGAGAGAGATAGAGAGAAAGACAGAGATAGAGATAGAGAGACAGAGAGAGAGATAGAGAGACAGAGAGAGAGATAGAGAGACAGAGAGAGAGATAGAGAGACAGACAGAGAGAGAGAGAGATAATTTGCAGAGTGGTCTCCCTCTTGATGGTACGCCAATTAAGCTTAGCAGCAGGAACTCCTCTATTTCTCCGGTGTACTTCATAGGGATCGGACACGAATGCTTATGAAATGGTCTCCAGGTACTACAAAAATTATTGGTTCGTAAAATCTGTTTGGGCTTGGTTTGTCCGAAAACATCAGTCTAACATTTCATGTCTGAAGAATAGTCTCAGTTTTCTATTTTCATTTTAACCACATATTTTTTAAGGAAAAATATTTTTAATCGGCATTTTCACAGTAATTTTTAGGTAAGAAATTACAGTACATTATATGTAAAAATATACGGACGTGCAGCACACCTTTATCATTACACATTAAAATGATATGGTCGCTACTTAAAATCTANAAGAGAGAGAGAGAGAAAGAGAGAGAGAGAAAGAGAGAGAGAGAGAAAGAGAGAGAGAAAGAGAGAGAGAGAGAGATAGAGAGAATTTGCAGAGTGGTCTCCCTCTTGATGGTACGCCAATTAAGCTTAGCAGCAGGAACTCCTCTATTTCTCCGGTGTACTTCATAGGGATCGGACATGAATGCTTATGAAATGGTCTCCAGGTACTACAAAAATTATTGGTTCGTAAAATCTGTTTGGGCTTGGTTTGTCCGAAAACATCAGTCTAATGTTTCATGTCTGAAGAATAGTCTCAGTTTTCCATTTTCATTTTAACCACATATTTTTTAAGGAAAAATATTTTTAATGGGCATTTTCACAATAATTTTTAGGTAAAAATTACAGTACATTACATGTAAAAATATACGGACGTGCAGCACACCTTTATCATTACACATTAAAATGATATGGTCGCTACTTAAAATCTAGCAGAGGACCGCAAGCCAACAACGGAAAGATTGCAAGCAAATTCAGTGGTTTTCACGTAGAGGCTATGATGTGGCACATGATGTGCATGAGATAACTGCAACAGCTGTTTTCTAGTGTGTGTGTGTGTGTGTGTTGCCCTTAGCGCTCTAGGCCTCAAACACACAAGTATGTCCTGACAGGTGGAACCCTTAAAAGAAAATGTAATTTTACTTCCACTACTGGATCTTTGGATTTATGAGTGGCTTTGCCAGCTGAAGTGGCTGCAAGTTGGCAAATTCACCCCACCCAGCGTTGGTTGCAATTATGTAAATATGTTAACTATTTAAGGAGCTAGTAAGCCTGAAAATATTACAGCATTAGTTTTTCCTGCACAGTTAGCCATATATAATGTACTTTTTAACATTAATTTTTGTGGTATATTAGATTTATAACCACTAACAATTCTGGTAAACTTTAAATGTTGATAAATTGCTAAGTTTCATTTTTTCACACCTACACAGTTTAATTTCCCTGATGCACCTGGAATTGGTCTGACATTGGTGTTAACATAGATAACCCAGACCACCTATGCTCAACAGAAGTAATAAGAATTCTGGCACAGATAATTAAGAATGTAAAAAGAATGAATAACTGGCTTCAAGGTTACTGAAATACAATACGTATTTCAAAATGATCGCATTTCATTCAATTTACAAACTATTTTCACACATAAGAGTATATTCACATTTTGTTTCTAATAAATTAATAAAGAAATACTACTGGATTTTTACTAAGTAGTTAATATGCTAACGGTAACCTGAAAATATATCAAACTAAACCACAATTGATAAAGTTCTAATGTCTAAACTATAAAAATATATGTCCCTGGGTTGCAATAAATTCAGTGTATGTACAACCCCTTGTTACAAAGATTCCCCTGTAAGGTTACTAAATATAATGTAAAAATTATACAAATGAAGAATGCTGTTCACTGGATAACAAAACCATTTTTCAAATACATAAACATTGCACACCTTAATCTGTATGCTATGTCACACAATGAAATTACATGGTCTCATTTATAAGGTGTTGGTTAATTCAATTGTTTCCATGCACACTGAAAAGATTGTTAAACTTTACCAAGTATAAAATTTTTTATGCATGGACGGTATTACGGAGTATTGGAAACGTTTGACCAACAAAATGTAAATACGAGCTGAGCCTACGATAATTGTTCCAATGTAAATACAAACCCTGTCTGTCAACAAACAAATGGAACTCTCATCAGCTGAGGACTACCTGTATTCCTCAACAAGCCAACACACCATTTTCAAAGAATTTTGCACAGTTGTCTTATAGTCTGAAATACATATCTAACCTATTCAATTTTCCCACACATTTCATAGTTTACAAAATTATTCACAAGAATGTTCTGTTTNAAAATACATATCTAACCTATTCAATTTTCCCACACATTTCATAGTTTACAAAATTATTCACAAGAATGTTCTGTTTATTTACTTACATTTATTAGCTCGAACTTTTCTTTACTAAGCCTGAAAAAAAGAATAACATAATGTTAAAAAAAATACTAATAATGATGATACTGATACCGTAATCCTATGAAAACATTTTACAATATAAGAAAAAAAATTATTATTTTATTTAAGTAACGCCAATTTATGACTAAATAAACTACTGTATTTCATCACACAATGGTCCCTATTTTAAATTAAAAAGTTCCTTNTAACGCCAATTTATGACTAAATAAACTACTGTATTTCATCACACAATGGTACCTATTTTAAATTAAAAAGTTCCTTAAAAATTTGGGATTCAACTAGTATGTGAATCATTGGTTAGATACTAGATAAAAAAATATTAACAGTACTGTTTCCANTAACGCCAATTTATGACTAAATAAACTACTGTATTTCATCACACAATGGTCCCTATTTTAAATTAAAAAGTTCCTTGAAAATTTGGGATTCAACTAGTATGTGAATCATTGGTTAGATACTAGATAAAAAAATATTAANTTAAAAAGTTCCTTGAAAATTTGGGATTCAACTAGTATGTGAATCATTGGTTAGATACTAGATAAAAAAATATTAATAGTACTGTTTCCAAATTAAAATTGATTAGATTTCCTGTCGATATGCAACATCCACTCCCTGTAAATAGCATAAATTTCCCTTAAAATGCTAGTTTGTGCAAACATCCTGTAACTGGGACGTACTGCCTATTAACACACGCAGTCCCAAATGTGCTCTCCTTTCATTCTGCTGTTGCTTGGCAGAGTGTGAACTACTTTCATTACCTAACACCCTTACAGGAACGCTCTGCTCTTTATCACAGCTAAATATGATATAGCTTTCTCCCCTTGGACTGATTCCACACTTCAGTATTTTCTCTGCACAAGCATTTGGGCAATTCTCCCGTAACTCTAGCTTTTGGCTCATGAAACTGTCAACAAAATTATGTCAATATTTTTAGTTTAGTCTGCAGTTTCCATGTTATTTAAAGTCTATCCTGGTGAAATTAATTTAACAATCTGGATTGATTCATATATGCATTCTGCCGGTGGGCTTACAATTAAATTGGTTTAGTTTGTCATTACTGTCCCTATTAATTAAAATTAATTTATGTATAATTAAAAATGTTTTTATTGAGCAAATATAAGTGACAATACAGTGAAATATGTAATACCAGAAAGAAAGTGTTTAAATGGAAGATACTGAATACAGTCTAGATAATTGTTAAATTTTTTTCTCTAAAAATTATTTTATGCTCTTTTTCTCACTTTTTTCTTCAATATCAGACACACTTAATGTTTTCAAGCCAGAAATAATTCATTTGACAATACAGCTTATGCCTCTGCAGTTTAACATACAATATTCTCTATAGTAATCTTCAGGAATCAGTTGCTTATGGAAGAAAGTAATTAGACTAAAGTGAGATGGTAATGACAAATTGTAGATCAGTAATTTCTTTCAACAATCTTAGTAACTTCTTTCTATATTTTTCAGTTTTTTTTTCCCCCTTTTAACTAATTTGGGGGGGGGGTGAGGCAAAAGGGGTAAGGTAGTGTATTTGTCCAACTACTCGCCTCCCACCCAGGCGAACAGGGTTTGATTTCCGGTGAGGTTACTCCCAGATTTTTGCATGTGGGAATCGTGTGGGACAATGCCACTGGTAGACTAATAATCTAAGAGACCTCCCGTTGCCCCAACCCTTGCATTCTGGCGCTGCTCCATACTGACCTCGCTTCACCCCCCTCAACTCTCCAAGACCTCAATGTTAAGAGCTGCTGGGACTAAGTTTGTACACATTGTTTTAGCACTTTCCATTTTTTTTCTTTGTTTTACCCTGCTGTTTTAAGTACCTTTTCTGATGAAGTAGTAGCAGAGTGTATTTTAGGGGTTCCTGTTACAGTTAGTCCACTGCTTGAGTCCAACTGTGTATCATTAGAAATATCTACTAAGCTTTTTTCAGGGCTGCTGGTNTTGAGTCCAACTGTGTATCATTAGAAATATCTACTAAGCTTTTTTCAGGGCTGCTGGTGGTGTATTTGATTCTTAACACTTCATTTCACATTGTACCTCGATTTTTCTTCTATAATTTTGAGTGTTGGCTGTCCATTTCCTTTTGATTATTTGTTTACTCTTGACGCATGACGCGTCTAGAGAAAGAACAGAGCGACGATTTCACAATGTGCCAGAACGTGCGTTAAATGCTCATACCGACGTCACCCGAATAGTTCCTTCCAATAACGCACGTGCTAGGTGACCGAGAGAGAGGCGCTCGTCAGCGCGTGAGACTTACTTAACCTGATCGACGCACGCCGAAGTTTGAAGTAAGTCGGGTAGCCAACGACGTAGGGAATTCCTTGAGACATAGTCCAGCAGGGTAGTGGAGAAATCAGTCAATCCGGGGGACTCGAGGGACGCGGGGAGTCAATCCTGAGGATTCAAGAGACGCGGGGCCGCACCAGACATTGCGGGATGGACGCCGAAGTCGCCGAGAGGAACCAGCACACATTAGCAGCTCAGTTAAGTAACCGCGCCTCCAAATCCGACCACTTTTTCCCGACGTTTATGAACTAAAACTCTGACCTGTAGGCCTCCGACGGGTAAGGGAAGGGGGCAGGAAGCGGAACCCAAGAGTGCTGTGTACCATACCTATATAATGAGTGACATAATGATGCAATAAATAACTGTTTAGCTAACCGAATCCGAAGTCGAAGTGTTTATTAGCCGCCTGATTTCACCCCTGAGTATGTGTCAGTTCGCTACGCAATAAGGTTGACCAAGCGATCTAGTGCTCCCTCCCCCTGTAGAACACATACAGAGTGGAGAGCAGACTGTGACGTGTCACTCTTACTAAACTGTGCTATCATTTTGACTACCTTTTTGTCTTTTTTTGGTAGCTCTTTTTTTCTTTCTCTAGAAAGTTTTCCTGTAATTCGGGATTGAGTAATTTTTTCTCTGTTTTCTTCTCTCTTTCTACTTGTCTCTTATGTGAAACAGACAATGGTCTTTTCTTATTCGTGCAAGTTTGATTTTGGAGACACTGGTATACAACCTTTCATTTTCAAGCTAGTCTGATTGTGTAACCTCCACATTCGTCTGTAAAACTTTTTCCGTTGTTGGTGCATTGTAATTTACAACTACTTTGTTTCAGAATCTGCGCTGGACTTGTTCCACAGTTAGCACATAGTATCTTTGTATGCAACATTTTTCCAGGCGGTCAGGTGGTATTGTGACATCTTTTAGCATTTTGAGCGTTTTCATCTTGTATCTTACTCATTTTTGCATCAATTTTTCTTTATGTTTGTCACTCACTATCCCTTTTTTGTTGCTATCATTCTTTCATTTTATTTAACTTTGCTCTCAATTTATCCATTCCATCTCTATCTTTCCTNCCCTTTTTTGTTGCTATCATTCTTTCATTTTATTTAACTTTGCTCTCAATTTATCCATTCCATCTCTATCTTTCCTTCTTCACAAACTGTGCTAGTTATTGATTGTGATCACCTAAAAGTAAGAATATAAACCATGATGCGATACAATAGAGCACCTCTCAACCATAATTGCCACAACCACTCCCCTTATGCAGAACAAGTTTTTCCCATATTCAATTCAGCAAAGAATGGCCAGCTGCTGCTGGCTGTCTCATTAGAGAGAGAGAAAGAGATAGAAAGAGAGAGAGAAAGAGAGAGAGAAAGAGAGAGAGAGAGAGAAAGAGAGAGAAAGAGAGAGAGAGAGAGAAAGAGAGAGAGAAAGAGAGAGAGAAAGAGAGAGAGAAAGAGAGAGAGA